>JBBPCX010065112.1:0-13925 GCA_037974365.1 Hydrocynus forskahlii | reverse complement strand
TATTGTTTTCTCTCTCTGTAAGGTGACCTTGGGTTTTTGAAAGGCGCCCTCAAATAAAATGTATTATTATTATTATTTATTATTACATGGTTTTGACATTAATGTCTAATTTGTGTCTCTTGATAAATGTGCTGTCGATCATTCGTTATCAGCGCTTCATGGCACTATTTAAGGGAGCGAGAATAGGCAGAAGTTTTACCACCACCACTGTGGATAGCCCTCCTTCCTCCACCTAAGAGTAAGAGCCAGTGGATGAGAATCCACAGCAAACACTGGTGGGACATGGTAGTTCTCACTGAGTTTACCGACCAGGAGTGGAAGGCAAACTTCCGTATGAGTCGGAGGTCTTTCGTGAAATTATGTACACTAATGTCACCTTACATGGCCCCAGAAGCAACCATTGTCGCCGATTCCTTTGGTGATGCGAGTGGCTATTGTGCTGTATAAATTGGGAAGCTGTGCTGAATACCATGTTGTGGCTAATCAATTTGGGGTCCACAAATGTACAGTAAAAAAATTTTGTACCAGTTCTGTATCAGCATGATGGAAGGACCAAAAGACAGCTATTCGTGTGCCACCTGATCGTGAAGCACTGGAGATTGCCAGAAGGTAGGCAGGCCTACATGGCCTTTTGCACATCTGTATTTTACTTTAGATTAGATTAGAGACTGGAAGATTAGATTACATTTGACAACCACCACGCAGCTAACAGAATGCAATTTCACTACATGTCTTACACATGCAATTTCTATGTGTTTTTGTATGTGACAAGAAAAACTCCTTGAACATATGACAATAAACGGTGGAAATGTATCTCATCTCAAACATTTCCAATGATAGTCCTACCTATGTAGCTTAGACCTAAAAACAGACAGGCTAGTAGATTGTTGGTGGTAAAAAGTAATAAAACAATTTTATTCTGCTCTGTCAGATTCAGGCGGCATATCATATCCCCCAAGTAATGCGATTGATTGACGGAACCCATATCCCCATCATTCCTCCTGCAGATGGTTATAGGGACTTTGTAAACTGCAAAGGTTGGCCATCCTATGTGCTGCAGGCTGTTGTTGACGACAAATGCTGGTAAGAAGAAGAGGAAATGCCCTGTAATGTATTCGGTTTGAATTGCTCATTTTTGTATAACATACTATTGCATCCAATAAATTAAAATACCAATGATGCATGTCAACCATTTTCTGGAGCATAAGCTGTAAAATGCCTGGAAGTGCACATGACGCAAATGTCCTGAGCCAGTCGGACCTTTACAAAAGAGCCCATCTGCTACCTCAGGTAAGGCCCACAAGAAATACATGAGTAAAAAATTATACACAATACACACCTCTACCCTTAACCTATTTTAAATTATTCCCATTTTAGTGTGTGAAGACAACTGAAGGACAGGACATCCCCCTCTTCCTTATTGGTGACCCTGCATAACCCCTACTCAACTGGCTAATTAAGGGGTACAAGAACTCCCCGTGTCTATCTCCAGAACAGGAGTCTTTCAATACTTTCCTGAGCTCTGCCCAGGTGGGGGTTGAGAACACTTTTGGAATGCTGAAGGCAAGGTGGAGAGTACTCCTAAAACGAAGTGAATTCCACTTTACGTTTTCACCAAAGGTTATTGCTACCTGTTGTGCACTCCACAACTTTTGCCAGAGGGAAAAAGATGCCCCCCATAGCAACTGGTTAGAGGAAGCCATTGACCCTTCTGTTACCTACCCTCAACCTAACCAGCCAGACAATTGCCGGGACAAGGCTGGTGGTAGCAGTGCAAGAGAAGCATTGACCACATATATGGCCACGCACTTTCCACTTTGCACAGGGCATCTGTATATTAGTATATTACATTGTCAATAAATAAATACTTAAATGGTACATTACAGTGCATAACAAGAAATAGGCTATAACTTGCCTGTAAACAAGAACTCAACACATTCAATAAATACATTAAATTCAGAAATAGAGCATTACAATAATACGATTTCAGTGTCATCGCGCCCCTCCCCCTAATTTTGAATTATTGGTCATACTATAACAATCAATTAATCTAATAGTATTAGATTAAGTTTTCAATTTCACTAAGCGAATGGTTTATCCGTGTCATGAAGGCTGTATTCAGACTGTGGAGTTGGGTTGCTCTGGGAACTGTTAGCAGGACTGCTGTAACCTGGGTGGTGTTGGTAGGGCATTGAAGGAGGGTACAAGAATGGTGGAGGCTGGAATGGGTTATGTTGAGGGGTTTGAGGGAAGATGCTACGAAGACCTTTAAATATTTCACCTACAAGACGTTCATTTAAGTGGGTGCTTTCCTCCATGAATCTTTCCATGAACCTTTCTTCCCTTTCTTGCCGTCTTTCCTGTTGTCATTCTGCCCACACATTTTGAGACTCCTGCATTCTCTGCATAAATGTCTGATGCTTGGTTGTCCAGGCACGAATAGCTTGGGCATAGCTAGATGAAGATTGTCTTGGTCCTACAAAGGAATGAAGGAATTTTACTTTGCCGTATTCTAAAAATAATAATAATTAACCCTCTGTTTGAAATCATAAATTGTAACTTCAGGCAGCAAAAGTGGTCAAGTGGCCAACCTGGTTAAGTTAACCCAGAGTTAGTGGCGGTACTCTTTGTCAGTTGCCACTGGTTGAGTGTTGTGGGGGCCTTCGTCTTCATCAGCTGGTGGTGGTTCAGTGCTGTGGGGGCCGGGCCTTTTCAGCTGACGTTTCAGAGACAATGTGGCTGTTGTCCAGGTCTTCGTCTGAAGAATCTTCATCGCCTGGGTGATGGGAACACCCATCATAATCAAGACATGATTGTGGTTAAACCCAATATTGTGGCATCCCAGTTAAATTCTTAAGGCTTAATTATGGGCTAAACCATACAACTATCTAGAACCGTTGGCATGCTCACACTCGCTCAGCTCACGCACACACACAAACACACACAGATGAGTTATAGTTTTCTGGAATTTCAGACAGACAGGTTTTTAATCTTAAACTGGGATGTATTCCTGCAATGATGCCTCAGACTAGGCTATACTTACAAACTCATATCATATCTCTGGATGTAGCATGGAGTTTGTGGCTAACTTGTACAGTGGCTCACCCTGTGACTAAAACAGCTTGGGATCAGTTTATAACAAGATATACTGAGTTAATTTGCTTTTCTTTGTATTGTATGTTATCTAGAAATCTAGACGTACCCTAGTGGTAGCCAATGGTTTTGTAAAGGGAAAAAAATGAACACAACTTGGTCTGAAGACTTTGTTTTCCTAACATAGGACTAACCTGTGTCAAGTGCAAAGAAGTTTCTGAACATTACTCACAATGAAAATAACTTTTGTGCTCTTTAAGATGAGGCAGAGTTCTTTGTGTTCTTTAAGAATTTTCACAACAGTAAGGCTACTAATTAGTTGCTAGTTGCTGCTTTTGCTATCACTAGCCTGACTAGTATCTCACTCTCCCTCTCTCTCTCACTCACTCACACATACGTGTGTGTACTTTGTCAACTACTAGGCTAAAACTATTATACTTACCGGTGACGTTTAACAAGCTCTCCTTAGGCTCAAATCCCATGTCAACACCGCCGAAATTTGCCAGTGGTCAACCTCCAACTAGCTCTTCTATTGCTTCCAAAAATGGAAAATTTGCTGGACTGCTACCGCTTTTACAGTTTTGTTTCTTTGCGTTGGTGTACGCACTCTTCAAAATTTTCCATCTTGTTTTGATCTGGTCGACACTTCTGTCAGTGCCCGCCTCCTGCATCGCCCTGTGCACTTCCATAAATAAACTATTGTTTCGAGATTTACGCCCATCCAATCTCTCCACGATATTTAATTGTTTTAACATGTCCAATAAAAATGTAGTTTCAGCGACTGACAAGTTTTTGTTCTTAAGTACAAGCCCACTCATTTTTGCCCACTGCTGCACCCGAGGTAAACTACTTGGCTACTAGCTTGTAGCTACCAGCCACGAGCTCACGCACATGCACAGGAAGAAGGAAAGTGTTCTAATAATCGGATTGCCTGTTTACATGAGCAGTTTCCTCGGTTGATCGGATTAAAAGAAAGGTCTAAACCACCTCTTTTAATCGGATTGAAAATTTAATTTACATGAGCCGTTTACATGAGACGTTTTTAATCGGTTTCCGTTTTTAATCGGATTAAAAGTGAAAAAATGTGTCCATGTAAACGGGGCTTCTGTCTGAGTCCTGAACGTTAACCAGAATAGCATTCCAGAGCTTGGCTGCTATATATGAGAACACTCTTCCCCCTGCTGAAGATTTCATGAATCTAGGGACAAGCAAGTAGTCAGCACCTTGAGATCTGAGTGACCATGGAGGTTCATAGTAAGAGATAAGTTCATGGAGGTATTCGGGTGCGAGGCCATTCAAGGCTTTATATGTCATTAGTAGAATTTTGTAATCAATACGAAATTTGATCGGAAGCCAATGCACTTTTACGTCATTGCTTAGCCTCAGAAGGTTTGCGTATCTTTCATACCCTGCCAAACACAGGTGACGATTTAACATCAGCCATTACTGCCTTAAGAGCACACTTTACTCCTCCAGTGAATGTGGTTGTCGAGCATCATATCTTCAGAAAAAGAGTTCAGGGAGACCAAGAATCCATTGTACAGTACATTGCTGCATTAAGGGAACTAGCAGCAACATGTGATTTTTCTAACACAGATGACATGATTCGGGACCAGCTTGTAGCGCATGCGGCTAACCCTCACATTAGAGAGAGATTACTGCTAAAAGCAAATCTGACTTTGACTATGGCAGGGGTCCAGCACTTACCTGTTCATGTTGTGCAGACTCAGACTGCATCACATAGGCAACAACAGCCACAGCAAGGCTCCTCTGTTTGACCAGATCGTAAACATGCTGTTAAACTGGGTCATGCCTCAGCTTCTTCTGCACGTACCTGCTTTTGGTGTGGGTCCAAAAAACATCTTGCTAATTTTCATGAATGTCCAGCAGTAAAAGCAACCTGCAAACAGTGCAGTAAAAAAGGATATTTTGCTCAGGTGTGTCAGTCTCTTTGTCACAAACGTGGCAAAACTGTTTGCCCAGTGTAGTGTGGTGGATGAACCCACCCTGTCATGCACTAATTTTCAGATACACTAATGCATACACATGCATATATGTTGAAATGTGCCGTTGTTGAATCAGATACATGCACGCACCCTGTGCTCACAGAGGGATTGAGGGGTGATGTGATTACAAATGCAGACAAGCAGACATCACATTGTACTGCTATGAACTAACTGATGTAAACATGACTCCTCCTTGTGTCTATTAGGACCACTCCTATGTGCTACCTTCATCCCTTGAAAATATAAGGGCTAAACTCCATGAAACCTTATCTAGGGTGGAGAGCATGGAAAAACAAAAGAGAAATGCAAAGGATCGAGAACAGAGAGCTAGAACCACAGTGCGTGGTCTTTTGCAAGATTTGAGGGAGAAGAACCTCATTAATGAAGAGCTGAAAGAGAGGCTGGATTTATACTCAGGTAAAATCGATATAAAATACAAGTTTGTTGAAAATTATATGTACTTAAGGGTAAAATTCCTTAAGACATCCTAATTATTATTTCAAGGGGACTTACTAATTTGTCTGTTTTAACTGAATTTTAGATCTTCCAGTGCACCTCCTGTCAAAACAGAGCCATGAATATACAACAGACCAGAAAGAGTTTGCCCTCAGTCTACACCTGCATGGTCCCAAAGCCTACAATTATATGAGAGTCTCTCCATCTTAATCTCCCACATCCACATACATTGCAAAGGTATTCGTCTATTTGGAGTCTTATTTTTATCCCTTTATTATGACATGAACTAGGTAAAAGGTGGTGTAGTTCATCAATACCATAAATAAATGTTGTATAATAAATAGAAGCCTTTTAAATAGACCCTCTTCATCATGATCAAATTGTTGCTTATATGTCTATATGTCTATGGTCACAGCTATCCTGTGTTACCATGGTAATTGCATTGTCTTTATTATATACTCAGACTGACAGCTGTGATTGATCGACTTTGTGGGGACAAACAGACAAGCATGTAAATCTATCATTTTGTACAGTTTATGGAGCCAAACTGTTACTAGCAATACAGTTTTTTCTTTCTCAAGAAAGTCATCTGAAAAAGAGTAAAGTGGTGCATGTGTGTTTTAGGGGGCTGGAATAACAACCCTTCAGCTGGTCAGTTCCAGGCCATTTTCCATCGTCTCATGCTTCTGTGTGGTGCATCTCCAAGCACATCAAGAAACGTGGCAGCACAGTATGAGACTGTGTCCCTGTTTGCTGTTGAGATTTCATCTACTCCAGCAGCAGCAGAAGAAGAGCTTCAGTCCCCTTTTGCAAACATCCCTGCAATTGTGTGTGACCATAGCTACTTACCAACCCGCTTTGGTGGCCTTGTGGAAAATGCCCTTGTTTACATCTCAGGGTTTGTCGTTCGACAGATTTTCAGAAAGCTGTCCTGTGATGTGTGCCATGCTAGTTTGGTAACAGATGCTGTACCGGCATCGGATGATCAAAGCTACCACTTGCTCACATTAAAAAACAATGGAGGTTTAATGATTCCTTACGAGGGGACAGTCAAGGTGGTCAAAGTGGCTGAGCGTGTTATCCGACAGTCAACATCAGGGCAAGCAGTCAGTCTGTCTGTTATCAGTCAGTTTGTCCGGGCTGAGATTGGTTCAGAAGATGTGTTTTTTCTCAAGGAGCACATTGAGGAAACAGTTTGGAATTGACAATCATCATTTTATGCTTTTGTCTTTAGTTGTGTCTGTCTTCCACAAACTAAGGCTGCACCACATTGCCAGACTAAATACTCTTAAATTACAGAGTGGCAACACAAGGAAAAAGCTGTGTGAGACAGTTCTGCTCCAAGGATTTTAGATCCTATGCTGTATAGATTTAATACCTAGCACATACATATGTATATGTATGTATGTATGTATGTATGTGGATAATACAGTAATCACAGTGTTTGTGTGTGTGTGTGAGAGAGGAATGAGTGAGATGTTTTCAGAAATTATTGTTTAAGCCCGTGTGTATACAATAAAATTTTTATTTTTTGTCATGGAGTGCATCATTTCACTGTTAAAAGAAAGATCAGACTGGCAGTTGAAATTTTACAATTTAACTTGTCTCATTGATCGTCATTATTAGAGCATAAATGGATAAACTGCATGAATTGCATTTAAAACAATTCACCAAAATCTGTTGTATGTAAGCGATATTGTTTTAAATTGTTTTCTCATCAGAAAACCCAGTTTCCTCGTTTACCTGTATTAGTTTATGTGGCGTTTTTGACTCACGCAAAATGGCGGACACGCTGACGTATCGTGTCAACTGTGGAACACAGGGAATGCAGCGTCTACCTATATATGTCTATGGTCACATACACGTCCGGGCCCCACTCGTGCTATGGCCCTGCAAAAGAATAAAACACGCCAGAACCTCTGTGCACCTGCAATACCCCCACTGACGCACCTCGAACGGGGGGTGCTTGTGGCTTAGCCACACAATGGGACGATGCTAATACTCACGCAAAGCCCGGGCAGTGACTAGTCAATTGCCCAGGGCTGCTGCAGACAGGCGTCGAAATCAACGGCACTCCTGGTTCCACCAACCGTCTGCACTCCAACACGCTTTGCGTCCAGGTCACACTGCTGCAGTCCTGTCTTGAGGCTCCTTTCTTTTCCCCTCAGAGTCCCTCCTTCGCCTCCGAGTGTATACAGACGCACTAAACGTTCCAGCTTGCTCCCTCCTCGTCCTTCTCGCTAGACAATGTTACTCATGGCAGCCTCAAGGGCCCCCCCTGGGTAGTCATTGGCTGCCGTGGATGATGAGAGGATTTGTCACACCTGTGCAACACAAATACACACACGGCGATCACACAAAAACACAACCAATTAAAGAAACTCACAATACAATTCAGAATAAACCACACCAAGAAAATCTGACCCCCATCACAAAAGTATGGATGCCAGCGTCTCCAAGTATGTGGTTTGTTATTTTTTTTAATTCTGGTTCTGAGAACGCCAACACAATGTGATGACGTAATTCATATGCAAGTTAGCATGTGTCGTCATCTAGCGACGTCTAGTGACATGACTTTCTGGGTAAACTTCAGCTACTTTCTGTAGGAGATGGTTGGCAACACTGGCCTCGCTTCTGAATCATCAGTAATGCTACAGATCGTGTCAGAGACAATCACGGATGCTTAATGTTGAGTGATTTGACAGTTAATGGACCGGACCCGTAATGAGGTAAAAGCTCTTACGGTGGTCGTAGTTTATACGTTTATACTTAAAAGGTGTGCTATATTAGAACAATAAAAATAAAATTTAAACTTCACCAGCAGTCAAGGGTATTGCCACTATATGTTATGTGATCCGTTACAGTAAGAGCTTCACTTTCCTGGCTAACCTGCTACCTTGAAGATTCCAACAAAAAGGGCGACTTCTATGGATGGAAAAGGACAAGGAGAGTGGTCAGTTGAGGACAGCATGGTAAAAAATGGAAGCAACATGCACTTGATAATAAAGGCTTAACAAAAGTGGAGGGAGCCGATGCTAATTTGTGTGGCAAAGATGAGGCAGAGCAGATCGCTATCCTGCAAAAGGTAATAAATGAATGCAAAGAAGTGCTTCAAAGGGAAACAGAACAAGGTGCTGTCAGACAAGAACTTAGAGACTTTGCAAAATAATGAGAAAATGCTCATTGACTATCAAAGGATAATGATGATGTTCCAGATAACATCAGACGCTCCGAGTGTGCACAAAATCCAACTGAAAAATTGCTTGCATACCATAGAAAAGAACAGAGCAAAAGCGAAAGGAAACTTGTTAGCCTTTATGAACAATGGAAAGCTGTAGCTCATAAGACACGGCAAGAACTCAAATCAGAGATAACAGAAAAGCACCTAGCATTCCTTGCAGATGAACTGGAGAAAATGGAATTGAACATTTTGAAAATGTTCGAAGAACTGAGAGTGCAAAGCACACCTGATACAGAGCTAAGGCGTAAAGTAGATGCTTGTGTGGTAGTAACAGAGGCTGAATATAAGGTGTTGCTGGAGGAAAAGAAACAAAAGGAAAAGATAAAAGCTGTAGAGGAAAGAATTAGAAAGACACAAGGCTGAATTAGAACATGTGCAAGTTGAAAAGGACTTAAAGGTCACTTACGCCAGACATAAAGCCTACGACAGAGGAATTAAAGAGGCGTCTGATGTCCAACCCTTTCAACCCTCTTATGAACCCATGCCACCTAGCTACATTCCTCCTCGTGCCTCAACAATGCCTCACACAGCCATCACTTCATCTCCTCTCTTCAATGTCTCCTGCCTTCGGTGTTTCCTGCCTGCTTTCGAGAAAAATTATCCAACTGGCCTAAAATCCAATCAACGGATGCTAAAGGACTGTGAAACTTCTCTGATTTCTTAAATGCTTGTCTGCAGGCCATGGATACACTTGAAATCTTAACAATTGTGAAGAAAATCAGAAATTGACAAGGAAACTGCCTGAATGGCTAGCCTCACGGTGGAACCGCCAAGTGACGGAAGGAAAAGATTTCCCCAGCTTTAAAGAGTTTTCTAAGTGCATGGAGGCAGAAACCGTGTGCAATCCATCAATGGCAAGGTGAACGCAAGAGTCAACAAAAGCAACAAAGCCAGTGATTTCAAAACACAAATAGTGGTGGACAATAGCAATCAGACAGCAATAAAAGGAAATGCCCAGACTTCCTAAAAGGGACACTGTAATACAGAAGAACCTCCGTCAAAGACAACAGACTGTGTTATGGGTGCCTAAAACCTGGTCACAGACCAGATACCACCTCTGCTTAGTTGTGAGGTGGGATTACTGATTGGCTACAACGGTCCAAGAACTCTAGTACCCAGATGGGTCATATCAGGAAAGGATGAAGAACCCTTTGCCATTCTTACAGACTTAGGGTGGAGTATTGTTGGCTGTTCAGCACCTCACTGCGATTCACTGTTAACCAGTCACTGCCACAGAGTAAACGTAAAGGAGCTACCTGCAGCGACTCCTTTGGATGCCCTCAAAATTCTTGAGACTGACTTCAAAGACATTCAGGGAAATGACAAAACAGTCTCTCAAGAGGATTTTGTCTTTCTTGATAAATTAAGGGAAAATATAAAGAAAAACATACATGGACATCATGAAGTGCCTCTCCCATTCAAAGAAAGACCACGTCTACCAGACAGTAAGCAACTTGCTGTTGTAAGGCTCAATCACCTGAAAAGAAAGTTTATTGCAAATGAAAGGTACAGGGATGACTATGTGAAATACATGAAAGACATTATTGAAAGGGGTGATGCAGAAGAGGTATGCACTAAAGGCACAGATAGAGAAAGGTGGTACATACCTCACCATGGTGTCTACCACCCCAAAAAACCTGAAAAGCTCAGAGTGGTGTTCGACTGCTCAGCAAAGTTCAAAGGAAGCAGTGTCAATGAACACCTTTTGGCAGGCCCAGACATGATAAACTGTCTAACAGGCATACTTATTTGTTTCCGGCAGCATCACATTACTTTGATGTGCGACATAGAAAAGATCAATTTCATGTCTCAGAGAAGAAGGTGGTGGAAGAACAGTGACATAAGCGCACCTATTCATGAATTCAGGATTAAAGTTCATCTTTTCGGAGCCGTGTCTTCACCAGGGTGTGCAAAGTATGGATTAAAACAGCTTGCCAAAGAACACAGTCTCACACACCCATTGGGGTCACAGTTCATCACCAGAGACTTTTACGTAGATGATGGCATAGCCAGCATAGAGTCTGAAGAAAGGGCCATCCGCCTAGCAAAGGAGACATGTGAATTGTGCGCAGGAGGTCTATGTTTGCACAAATTTGTGACAAACAACCGTGCGGTTTTGCAAAGCATCCCAGTAACGGAACACGCGACAGACGTCAAAGCAAAGAGTGTCACATTCAATGAAGCAGCCTTAAAGAGAGCATTGGGGATACAGTGGAACATTGAGCAAGACTGTTTTACTTTCAAAGTCACACCCAAAGAACCAACCAGCAACCCGAAGTGGCATCCTGTCATCTGTCGCCTCAGTGTACGACCCACTGCGGTGCGCTAAAAGGGTTAAATCAAGTGTTCTGTACACAGTTAGCGAAAGACAACATGCGGAAAGACTCATTATTAAAGACATGCAGAATCAAGCATACCAAGAAGAGATAAAGCTATTTAGCAAAGGACATCAGTTTCCAAGGCACAACAAGCTGTATCATCTCAATGTTTTCCTGGGCACAGATGATGTGCTCAATGTGGGAGGTAGGCTCAGCTGCTCATCTTTCCCTACCCCATTCAAACACCCCACAGTCATACCATAGGGACAACACATGACGAAACTCATCATTGTTCATTATCATGAAAGAGTAAAACATCAGGGTTAAGGCTTTACCATCAATGAGATTAGGTCCAATGGCTATTGGAGCTGTGGACTGAACAGAGCAGTTGCCACTTACATCCGTTTCTGTGTTACTTGTCGAAGGCTGAGAAGGCGGGTTCATAATCAGGTTGTAAGTAGAGCGTCAAAATGCAAAAAGAATAAACAGGAGCAAGTGACAAAAACTAGAGAGTGAGCAATTTATTGAAAACTTCTTTTAAACTCAAACAGGCTGTTCATCAGCTGATCAAAAGTTTAAGACCATAGCCTTTAAAAGGCAGAATCTGTGTAAAAATCTGGCTTTCATGTCATTTTCTGTCAGGCATTCACACTGTCATGACCTCCTGATGGCAAAGGCAAAAAGGCTTTCTGTCTTTGAACATGTCAGGATTGTTGAGCTGCACAAGCAAGGCCTCTCGCAATTCGCTGTTGCTGCCGAGGTGGGATGCAGTAAGACAATTTTTTTAAACTTCTTAAAAGATCCTGAGGGTTATGGGACCAAAAAGTCAAGTGATAGACCCCCAAAAATTTCACCTGCGCTGTGCAGGTGGATCAGATGGGCTGTTTGAGAAGACACAGGCCGATCTTCGACCCAAATTAAAGCCCTTACTGATGCTAACTGCAGCCCAATAACGATAAGACGGCATCTGCAAAAGAAGGGCTTAAAGAACAAAAAAGGTCTTCGGTGGCCACATCTCCTCCCATTCCACAAACTTGCCCATTTGGACCATTTGCACCAAACATGGGACATTGAAAGATTATTCTCTGATGAGAAAAAAATTAACCTGGACGGTCCTGGTGGTTTACAATATAATTTACTAATTTTGTAACATAAATATTTACGTAAATTCAGCTACATTTCCATATAAAATATAACGATATAAATGTTTTTGTACTGTCCAGAGTGTCACAATTCCCACCTACGGCCACTAGGGGCCTCCCTTGAACCTTGTAAATACCCTTAGTGGGCGTTCCCTCTCCATTCAGCCTACAGCTCCAGCTGAATGGAGTTTAGATTCATTATTGTTCCGTTTTCCCCATTGGTTCCCGGTTCTGTCCCCATTGTATTTAGTTGCTCTGCTGTTAGTTTTGGTTGTCGGAGCATTAATGTTTTTGGCGTTGTTCTTTTCCTGTCTCTCTCTCTCGTCTCATTCTACTCCTCATTTACCCTCTTCTTGCCGTGGTTTCCGTCTAGCCGTTGAGCCTGTTTTGTTTCATTGTTTTGTGTTCGTGTTTTGTATCCATAAACCTCATCATGGAAGCCCGCGCTTGTACCGTCCTTCCTACTCCGGTGACACAGAGAGCACAAAGAAAGCACATCTTGGTCATGACATCCTCTCATACGATGTTGCTCTTTACCTCAATTACTTTATCAAGACAAATAAATGGTTCACCTACACAATTTTGAACAGGCACATGAAGCAGTTTAAATACAAAGGAACAAATGCTTCCTCCAAGCCTTGTGTGATCAGTCCAAACACATTGAAACTTAGTGGACAAGCTGTTCAAAATTAGAACTTCTTTAGACTATTACCTCTTATAATTGGTAATTGGACAAAGTGATTCAGAGAGACATCAGATGTTTCAGGCCTTCCTTTCTGCTCGGTCAGTGAGTCCTACAGCCTTGCAAATAAAAGATGGGTCATTACTTTACTCACAACTTTACAGTGAGCAAGTTAAAGAAACAGTCCTACATTTGGGCTTCACTGAAAGAAATACAAAAATTCCTTCTGATGTGCAGTACAATGGGCTAACTAACAGGAAGCGTCAGTTTCTTGTTACGAAAAACGAGGAGTCAGTGGAGTTTGGTGAACTCCTTCATTTTTGTTAAAGATGATTCTGTACTTCATATTCTGATGAGAGTTTATGATGTAGAATTTCTTTCATACTATCACATGTATTCTGTAAAAAATGACGCTGGAAGATTAGAATACAGACTCATCAGTGAACTGATTGACATATGGCCATTATTATCTTACATGAAAAATGGATACCAGATTGTTCCACTGAAGCACAGCATCTTGTCTGAAAGGCCTTGTTGTTAATGGGCCAGAGGCCAAACTATTTGTTTGTGTGACTTTACAGATATGACTGAATCACAGGTGCTAAAGAAAATAAGTGATGCAATAGCCAGAGTCCTTCCGGACCTTTCTGATCAAGCTGTCAAATTGGTTGAAGATACTTTGGAGGCACTTGGGGCTGAAACCACCGATGATTTAAAGTATATTATAGGAGACTTGCTGCCAGTGTTAAAGCCCATTCAAGCTAGAAGACTAGTTGCTGCCTGGTAGGGTTGCCACACGTTCTGGTTTTCCCGGGATTGTTCTCTTTTTTTAATGTCTGTTCCGGAAAATTGAAAATCTTTCCCGGGACACCAAATGTCCCGGTTTTTTGGTGCAAAGGCACTTCAATTTTTTTTTTTAAGTAGGCCTATTCCCTAGTTTCACTTTTAATAAAATCTACGTTCTGCTCATGCAATCCTAGACTACTA
>JBBPCX010065081.1:3729-13927 GCA_037974365.1 Hydrocynus forskahlii | reverse complement strand
CCCCCTACAGCACACCACCGGAGGGCCCAGGAAACATCCAAAGGCGGAGGCAGGGGAGGCGAAGACAAAGGGCAGCATCCCACGGGGCCCCACCCGGCTGTCTGCCCCAGGATTACATCCTGGCCGGCGCTCCGCACGGACAGGGCAGCCTGGGTGAGTCTCCTGGGATGCTCCCCTTTGAGAGTCCCAATCCATGTTTACGAAGCCCCTACCAGAGAGCCCCTTACTGTCCTCTAGGGTGGAGCCCTTTCCGGGAAGCCCTTCACTGTCCTTGTGGGTGGAGCCCCCTACCAGGAGCCTCTCTCTGTCCTTGTGGTCTGAGCTCCCCTCAGCGGGGAGCCCTTCACTGTCCTTGAGGGCTGAGCCCTCCACCGGGAGCCCTTCACTGTCCTCGAGGGCCAAGCCCCCTACCTGTCTGTCCTCCAGTGCAGAGCCCCCTAACGGGAGCTCCTTCTTGCCTCTGGGGTCCACCTTCTGCCAGGGAGCTCCTCCGGAGCCCTCGCAGACCCTAGTACCCCCCCCAAAAAATTATGGGGAAGACCCCCTTCCCCTGGTGGAGTTTCAGGCCCCTCTCTGGCTGCTATAAACCCTTTATCTGCTGCTAAATGCCCTGCTGTAAGGGCTAAAAGCCCCTCTTGGGTGGCTAAAGGCCCCCCTAATTACCTCTCTGCGGCTACAGGCCACTCTAGACTCCCAGCCATGATGACTAAAGCCCCTCTTGGGCGGCTACAGGCCCCTCTGTTGCTGCTGCTGTTGTCGTTGCTGCTATATGCCACCCTTCTGTGACTAAAGACCCCTTTCTAACCCCCATAGGCTCCACACTAGCCTCCATAGGCTCCTCACTAGCCTCCATAGACTCTTCACGGGCAGCTACAGGCCCCTTGGCTAAGGCTACAGGCCTCTCGGCTAGGGCTACAGGCCTCTCGGCTGGGGTTACAGGCCTCTCGGCTGGGGCCAAGGCTACAAGCCTCTCGGCTGGGGCCAAGGTTACAGGCCTCTCGGCTGGGGCCAAGGTTACAGGCCTCTCGGCTGGGGCCAAGGTTGCAGGCCTCTCGGCTGGGGCCAAGGCTACAGGCCTCTCGGCTGGGGCCAAGGCTACAGGCTTCTCGGCTGGGGCCAAGGCCACAGGCCTCTCGGGCTGGGGCCAAGGCTACAGGCCTCTCGGGCTGGGGCAAAGGCTACAGGCTCTGGGCTACAGCTAAAACTACAGGCCTCTGGGCTACGGCTAAAGCTACAGGCCTCTGGGCTATGGCTAAAGCTACAGGCCTTTGGGCTATGGCTAAAGCTACAGGCTTCTCAGCTACGGCTAAAGCTACAGGCTTCTCAGCAACGCTAAAGCTACAGGCTTCTTGGCAACGCTAAAACTACAGGCTTTTCAACTACGGCTGAAGTTACAGGCCTCTCAGCTACGGCTAAAGCTACAGGCTTCTCAGCTACAGGCTTATCGGCTAACTGGATAGACTGCTGGGCTACTGTGGATTGCAAAGGCTCTTCTAAGGGGCCCAACAAATCTACCCTCTCTGGGCTGCCAGCACTCTCCCCTACACCAACCCTCCATAGGCTACCTGGTGCTGGTGGGTGAAGCCGGGGGATAGGCGTTGGAGGCCGCAGCTATTTCCGGGGTGCAGGCACGGGCTGTTGTGGCTTGGCCTTGGCGCTCAGGAGCATTATCGCGGCACTGGAAAGGGTTGATCTCCGCGGCGCCGGTGAGGGTGGTCTCTGCACTTGTGATCATGGTCTCAGCACTTGGGAGCTTGGTCCTGGCACTGGCTGCAAGACCCTCTCACTCTGCGGCGGCTGCAAGACCCTCTCGCTTCGTGTTCGCCAAGCTCTGGCTCTCCTGCAGCCATGGCGACTGTCTTCATCTCCGCTTCACGCTCTAGCTGCTGGAGCTGCAGCCTCTTGTTGTCTGCTATGGGCAGGGCAGGCCACGGAGCTATGGTGGGCGGCGCTCTTTGTTGCATCGGGGACTGGAGGGATGCCTCACTCAGATATTTCCGCTGGGTCCTAGCACCCCAGCCTGCTATGAGTGAGGCATCCTGTTTCAGCCTGGAGCTCGCCTTTTGAGGCGAGCCAGGTGCGAGCCGAAGTGGTGGAGCATTGGAGGACGGCGTCAAGGGCAGCCGGAGATCGGGTGGATGACGTGAACGACGTCAATCCACCCGTCACACCAGAAGCCCAGGTCCGCCTCGTCCTCCTCAGACTCTCCACCACACAACAGCTCTGCTGTCATGAACCGGCTCATCCTTGCCAGCTCACCCCAGAGCTGGGTCCAGCCTGCCTCACTCCTTTGCAGCATTTTCAGAGTAGCGGCCCCAAGGACGAATTCCCTCAGGACAGGCTCTCTCTCCGCTGGCTCCTCTTCCCCTTTGAGCACCCCATATGGCTCCAGGGGCTCATCTCTCCGATGAGAGTGCCCATTTGTTAGGTGGGTTAATCTGTCACGGTTCCCACTTATTTCCCAATAAGGGCTGGCATGGAGGCAGACATTCATGCTGATAATCCTTTATTATAAGACACTAAACAAAGCTGATACGAGGACCACATACAGAACATAAAGAAGACTGAAGTGAACCAGAGCCAGCATGACAGTTCACCCACAACATGAACTCAAAACACAGCCCCTTAAGTACTAAACACCAAACCCAAGCACCAATCCTAAAACACACACACACACTTATACAAATGACCCCCAGGTGAGACTAATAACACCCACCAAATATAAACTTAAACAAGGGTGGCCTCTAGTGGCCACCCACCATTATAGACCTCAGCCCTGACAAGTATCAGCGTGAACTGTTCATCCCGCGAGCTAGTTCAGACGGACTACATTAATTAACACTTTAGAAAAGAGGGGGAATTCTCAGGATAAGTTTTGATAATTGAAGAGTTCAAGTAGGTTATCGCAGCTGAGAAGTGACTTCACCTTATTTGAACAAGAAACTGAATCACTGGTCATAATAAGACAACATTTATTTACCATGCTAGACAAACACAAAACATACAAACACAGAATAAAATAAATGTGAGTAGTAAAGGAGTGAGTAGTGATATTGATAAGGTTACTGAAATTACTCAAACGTCCCTGAACAGCGACTTCATGAAACAAGTACAACTCAGTAATCAGAAGTACACGTATGAAGTATAAAGTTGCAGATTTTCCACTGTTGGATCCTGGAACAAAATGGCTTGAGTTTGGTGAAGGCTCAGCCTTGGATCTTGGGGTTTTTTTTCAGAGGTGATGAAGCAGAAGCGAGTCTGGCTGGTCTTGAGGTCTTGCTTGGGTCCGGCTCCCTTTCTGCTCAATTTTCTGTTTGCAACTTGGCTGCTTATATGCTTCAGAGCAAAGGGGGGCTGCCCCCCACCTTTTGTGAGTAGCAAATCAGATGCAGCACTGGGGTGCAGGGCCCAAAACTTGAAGGGGGGTCAGTTTAATAACTGCTCTTCAGGCATGAGACCTTATCGGCAGAATAAAGTTCATAATTTCTGCACAGTTCATAATTTGGGATTGAGACTTGCAGCGTTGTGATGGGGATCTTCAGAGGATTCCAAAAATACCAAAAACGGCATGCTTATTAATAAGATACACCAAATTATGGCCTAATTTGTCTACACAGTCTAAATATTCATGAAAACAAACTTCAAAATGCGTGAACCAATTCTAAATCCTATATATGTTCAGAAATGTAAGTTTTCAGTTAAAATGAATGAAATCTCTGTGTCTTCTTTGCTCTTTCTCTGCAGAGCACATGGCTGTCGGAGTGATGATTCATGACTTTCTCTAAGCATTAGGCCTGAATATTGCATTTATCACTTTAAGGGTATGTTTTTAAGTGACACAAATATCATAATTATTACCAGCTTTAATTTCTGGTTCAAACAAGACCAAGCATGCTATGACTTTCTCTTATCTGGTTGGCATAAATCATTAATATTTTTAATAATTAATATACACAGGATGGCTTATCAAAGAAAACACTTTTACAAATTCAAGTAATCATGAAAGCATATAAGAAACACAGAAATTGATCCTTTCTCCTTCAGTCTGTGTGGGTGCTGAAAGGAATGCAGGTGGGGATGGGAGGAGGTGTCTGTTAGAATGTCTTTGCTTTTCTGGAGACTGAATGTCTGGCTCTTGGTTTGTTTATTGCTTCTAAATAGGCAATCAGGGTTTGCCTTTTGACCCCTCCCCCATTTCGCGAGGGCAAAGTTCTTTTTGTTGTTTAAATTAGCTGGCTCTTTTATTGAGGCTGCTGCATCTTCTCTCTCAAGGGTGAGATAACAAGACCTCCCCCTTTACTTGTCCAAAGACAGAGGTGTGTGGAATTCCGGCTTGTGATTATTTATGAAAATCAGGATATTATTGTAAGTATATGGGGCAGTTGATAGCCTAGTGGTTAGGACATTTGCCCTGCGATCAAGTGGTTAGGGCGTTTGCCCTGCAATCAATTCCCAAGACTGCTAAGCACCTTGAGCAAGGTACCTTCCCTACACACTGCTCCCTGGCGCTGTGTTTCTGGCTTCCCGCTGCTTCACTTGGTGAATGGGTTAAATACAGAGGAAGAATTTCATGCTTTTCGCGCTGTGGTGTGTTCATGTATGAAAAATGTACACTTTACACATTTATATCAGAGTCAGTATCAACAAATCACATTATAATTAGATATTTTGTTTAAGACAACTACTTGGACAAAGCCTGGACAATGAACAGAGAAAGAACAAGAATGTTCAGTGACCCGAACAGACCAAAGGCTTTTGACACTTTGACTGATTCTCCTATGTTTTCATCAGACCTAATCAAGGGGCCTATTGAGATAGAGGTGCTGTCGTGGAAGTCCAAGCTCCGACTTCTCCTTTGGGACCCAGGGTGGCACAGCTGTGAGAGATAAGACAGACAAGCAGATGTAAAAAAGCATTGTGCCATCAAATGTTTGTCTTTTCCAAACGGATCCAACATATTTTTTTAGCCTCACCAGTGCACAGTTGTTCTTCAAAAGGCAGAGGTGGACGTTGCAGTGCAGGAAGACTTTGGAGGGGTCCACATTGAAGGCAAACATCCTAAAGGAGAAACGGCTGGTGGTGGAAATGCCATTCTGAAGCATCTGGACGGTACCGTCTTTTGGATTGGGACATCTGAGTAAACAGTATTTGGAATATTTTTAGAATTTACAGACCATGCTAAACTAGATTTCTGGCCAATTAGGTGTAACTTGTGAAAAAAATCCATTCATTTAAAAAAAATCAATGAATCCTGAGTTTTCCAATGGCTCCTTACCCACTGATCACCAGATCCCAGCGGACATGAAAGTTCAGGTCAGTTACGGGTGTAGCCCAGCACCCGTCTATCACCAAGGAAATCTGGCGGCTGTCCACTCCCTCGACCTCCACGCTCACATAGAGGTTCTCGTCTACCTCCAAATTCACTATGCCGCTAAGAGGCCTGGAGAAGCCAGAGTCCTGATAGGGAGTCATTCTGACCCGGTACATTCCCTGGCCTGAAGGAAGTTTTTTGTGTATAATGCTGCGGAAAGGTCACCCCACTCACAGTTTAGAACTGAATGAGCTCAAATAACAGAATATTCACAAAAATGATTAATAGAAAATACTGAAACTTCAGTGCCACTGGGTCTAAAAAATTACTTAAGCTCACCTCATTAGAGGGTTAATGTCCATGGAGACTGTCTGGGTGAGGGAATAAATGCAAGAGAAGGACATGTTCAGCTGCTTTTCTCTGAAAATGGGGCCAATAGCTGAGTCCATTTGGATAAAGTTGATATATATAAAATGGGTGCCATTGGCCTGTTGAGAGGAGAAAGTACATTGCATTTAGAGGTACATTACATTTAGAAGATTTCTGACCAGAATGGCAAAAGATGTAATGTAATGCAGTTTAGTACCAGTCTAACTGAAAAGAAGTGATGTGATGCACGGGTTAGGGTTTTTTATGACCTGCACCTGCCTGACCTTTTATGAGAGCCAACCCACCCTGTCTGACCCACAAAAACATTAATTAGTCAACAATACAAATTCAAACCCAACATGACCCGTTTAATCAAAACACATCTTTGTCAATTTTTGGTCTCCTCCATCCGCACCGGCCAAATTTCCTAACAAGCTGACCCCAATTCAAGGCACCACCCGGGTCTTGTAGGTTGACTCATGGGTTGGGTGAGTTTGGGTCAGTTTATCTGAAAATTTGCCTGGGGTGGAAGGGGCAGGTCAAAAAGTTAAGGGTTGTCTTGTGCATAACTACTGGCAAAGTTTCCTGCTTTTGCTGTACCCAAAGATTGGTCCCACAGATATGGACATCATTATCAAAACGGAACACCACTCTGCCGTTCTGAACATTTCCTCTGCAGCTTGGGTCGTTGAGGTGAAGCTTGCCAGCAGGGAAGCCAGCTTCAAAGAGCTGACAGCGGGACAGAGACATCAGACCGGAGCTGCTCTCACAGATTTCCCTGGCGTCTGAGAGAAAACAAATCTATCAGTTTATTTATAGTCCAGTCCCTAATTGCTAGACCACTTGTTAAATAAAAAAGGTCAATTTAGTGCAGTGCTGCAGTCTCCATATATTGAATCATACTATGAAGAAATGAAAAAAAGGATAAAAAAGTTGCATTTTATATTGTCACTAATAACTATGTAGTAACACTTTAAAAACACATGTAACCAAAGTGTAAATACTGGTGAGAAATTCACTGTGACACCTGGATTACAGTAGTACAGCCTATATAATTACACATATTGAACTTCAGTATATATTCAGTGTACATATGTGTTGTAATTACACTGTAATAACTGCACAGTTATTAGGGACACTTAATGTAAAGAGGGACCAAAATTCTAAAAAATAAATGAAAGTGGTTGTTTGACTTACAAACTGAACATTCATCAACATAAAATAAATTAAACTGTCTTTAAGTGGATGAATTAATTACCAGTGCTCTACATGCTCATTAGGGGTGTGCTAATCTGATACTCTGCATCGTTATTGACCACAGGAGGCTTCTATAAGACTGCAGGTGAAACAATGTTTCACCAAGAAAAATAATACAAAAAAGTCTTCATAACTATCACTTTTTGACTGATGTGAAACAAAAAAAATGCTCATAAAATTAAGGCTGCTCTCCTAATTTCAGCTGCTCAATAGCGTTACAGTTGTATACGGCTCTGGTCAAAAACGTGAAACAGCGCCACCCCCCAACCATGGTGAAAGAGAGAATTTCAGTGAAACATGTTTCAGAAGCGTCCCCATTCATTTCAATGTAAATCTCCTCAGATCCCAGCAGCTCTTGGATTTTCGAGGTTTCAATGGACTCTAATGGTAAATAAGTCCCACCCATGAAACAAGTGACTGCCTACTGTGATAGGGTAGTTCTCCACTTCAAAATGACTGAAGTGTTATCACTGTGGCCAATCACCGTCTTTTAAATAATTTTTCACTTCGTTCTATTTTATGTACTAAACACTGACTTTGAGTGTGAGACTGAAGCTTCATACATAACAAAACGCGTAACATATTATTTAGTAGTATTTATTAATAATATTTATTTTTATTTTATATTTTATTATTCATCTACGAGTGCACAGACGGAAGTGCATTAGCTTGTTAGCTTGACTGCTTGTTAGCTTGACTGCTTGCTAGCGATCCCCACCACCACCCAGCCAAGCTGGGCACTGGAAGGTAGTTAGCTACGTTTTGCCTATGACAGTGTGATTGACAAACTTCACCAAGAAGACCAGGAGGGTAGAATTAATATATAAGGTGAGAAAGAGTTTAGATATGTTTTCTTGGGATTTAGAAATATTGTTAATTATGTACTGGTGAAATAAACATTACTATTATGTGTTTGTAATGTACAATAAAATATGTTTTATTTTTTTAGTGATTTAACACTAACTATGAGGAGATTGAGGGAAGAGCAGGAGAGAGAAGATGCATCAAAATATGAGGCAGCAAAAGAAGAACATGGAGGTGAAGTACTTAGGGCAAGAAAATCAAACTGCCCAGAGTGCACGGCGAGGTACTAAGTTTGTTGCACGGTGCGCGCCAGGGATGAAGGGTGGTTTGTTTCACCAAAAATATTGACCAGGAGCCGCCACTGCTAGTGACCTGATGTGGGCAAAGACCACAGGGTTGGATAAAAGCTTGAATGATTATGTAAATGCTTAACTAAACTAACATTTGATACACAGACAAGGAAACAAGTAACAAAAATCAGCGGCAAGTAGAGAGGAACCAGTCAAATGTATTATTAACAGCATATTGAAGAGGGGGAAAAAGATGGTCTCGTATTCATATTGATATCAGCAGATACTTGACACGATGGTATCAGTATCAGACAGAGTGGTATCAAGCCATCCCTAATCATCATTATCAACATTTGTTGTAAATTATGTTTACTCTGTCTGGATATTTCTTTCTAAATATAGTACTGAAAAGCACTGCCAGGGTTTCGCTTTGGCACTTTCCAGTTCTTGAGTAATTTGTTTACAGAGCTTTTTAAAATACTCCAGCACTCCTTTTATTGGCAATTTTATCCATCTTTAACAGTAATTATGGAACTGATCATATGTCTTATTGAAACAGAAATATAGTCACACTCTAGGGACGTACCAAAGATCTCAGGATTTGATCTACTCTGGTTCTCATTACAAAAGCAGCCATAGACATCATTTCTCTCTCCACACTGCTCATCTCTAGTGCAGTGCAGCTCCTCACAGGGATCCATATCTGTTAAAGCAGATAGAAGGGGTTAATGTAGTGTAAATGGCATTGAACAAGTATATGTGAACTTCCATTAGCCACCGACCAGTTTGGCAACACATTTTTAGACATTTTTTTCACAGAGGAAAAAGTAAACACCATCTCTGCAACAAACAAGACTGTGATACATTATTTAATTATTTAGCCATGCAAAAAATAAGCAGTCTTTCAGTCACACTGTAAAAGTTAACTTAAAAATATGCAAGTTAATTTCCCAATCAGGTACAGTTACAGTACAATTAATCATAGATTTGAGTGATGTAAGCTTTAGAAAAGCTCAATTTTATTTGATATCCTTACTTGATTGAAGTTAACTTATTGAAATTTATAGTGCTGTACTTAGAAAGACCCCATTAACTGAAACCATGGCCTTAAAATGTTTCAATTTCAATTATTGCATTAGTTCTAGACTGATTTTGATATATGTGTTGGATCATTGTCTTGTAATAATACGCAATGTCTTTTCTCCTCCAGTTTCTTCACTGACTGGAGGACATTCACACCCTTACTAAAGCAACTGTCAGGTCTGGGGACAGTGACTGTGGGTGGCCGCTAGAGGCCACCATTATTTAAATTTATGTTTGTGACTTTTATGTTGACAGGGTTCACCGGGTGTCGGTAAATGTATTAGTAACAGCTGTGTTTAGTTAGGTGTTGGTGTTTTGATTTGTTTATGGGGTTGGTTTAGTATTTAAAGGCTTTAGGGACCGACAGTAGGTGTCGGTCCACCGTCCGATTAGTTTGGAGTCTCTCTCCTCCTGTGTTTGAAGCTGTACTATGGCTGACCCTAGAGTTAGTTTTTGTTTTGTTTTGAAAATAAAAGAAAAGAAAAGACAAAATGCAGCACTTTGACTATGACTGGTGCAAGTGTGCCTGCTTTGCGTGCGAGGAGAAGGAGGCACGACGTGACTGATGGACCGACCATTCAACAAAGAGTGTAGCAGACGAGGCGTGCATGCCCAAGGAAGAGGAATGGCTCCTGAGAGAACTTTCCACGCTCTGGAAAGGGAGGTTAGAGCAGAAGCCCGAGAGGGGCTAGCTAGCGCAGCAGAGGCCCGAGAGGGGCTAGCTAGCGTAGCAGAGGCCCGAGAGGGGCTAGCTAGCGTAGCAGAGGTCCGAGAGGGGCTAGCTAGCGTAGCAGAGGTCCGAGAGGGGCTAGCTAGCGTCGCAGAGGTCCGAGAGGGGCTAGCTAGCGTCGCAGAGGCCCGAGAGGGGCTAGCTAGCGTCGCAGAGGCCCGAGAGGGGCTAGCTAGCGTCGCAGAAGCCCTAGAAGGGCTAAACAGAGTAGCAGAGGCCCGAGAGGGCCTAGCTAGTGTAACAGAGACCCTAGAGAGGGACAGCCAAGGCCCTGAGTCCCTAGAGAGGGACAGCCAAGGCCCTGAGTCCCTAGAGAGGGACAGCCAAGGCCCTGAGTCCCTAGAGAGGGACAGC
>JBBPCX010065060.1:0-13927 GCA_037974365.1 Hydrocynus forskahlii | reverse complement strand
GATTAGTTGGATCAGGTGTGTTCAGGAGATGATTAGTTGGATCAGGTGTGTTCAGGAGCTGATTAGTTGGATCAGGTATGTTGGGAGCAGTGAAAACACTCTGCAGGAGCAGGACTTGAAAACACTACTAACAAACACATTTCCCTTCCAGAGCTTGTTGTGTGTTGGAAGCAGGTCTGCTGTAACACCAGGTGGTCCTCAACCCTCCTCCTCCTGGAGATCCACCTTCTAGCATGCAACTTATAAACCTGATAACTGCAGATGGGTTCAAATCAAGAGTCCATTAGCAGTTTCCTCCAGACGGATAAGTTCTCCCCCCTTTCTTACATATTGGTGTTTGTGGAGACCCCTGCTCAGAATTTGAACCCACAACCTCTGAATCTTGGAGGCATCGCTCTTACCACTGGATCCCATAGCTAACATGCCTTTTTTTGGAAATTTGACTTTCAGATGAGGTCTCATGTTCAAGACAAAGTTGAAGGCTCAGAGTAGAACCCATACCCTTCTGGTTTTGGAAGTAGTGCTCTTACCACTGAGCCACAGGATCTCACAGATGACTTTCAGATGAGGGCTGATGTTCAATACATAAAGCTATAGGCTCTGATTAGAACCCACAACCACCAGGTCTTGGCGACAGTGCTCTTACTACTGAGCCACAGGATCTCACAGCTGTCATGCTTTTTTTGGACATTTCACTTTCAGATCAAATTTGACACACATAAAAGTTAGATTAGGTCCCACAACCTTCCATTCTTAAGCTCACTTCTACAGCAGGTGAGCTACCGGGCTTGATAGCCTGACTGCCTTTTTTTAAATTTATTTGACTTTCAGATGAATGTGACGTGCAAGATACAAAGCAGAAGACTCAGATTTGATCCCACAACCTTCTAGACTTGAGCCGACGGTGTAAACCAGTGAACTATAGCGCCATGCCAGATGCTCCGTTTGTTTTAAGTAAGACTCTGATTAGATCCTAAAACCATCTCACCTTGAGACCACAGCTAAAGCCGGTGAGCTGCCTAACTTATTTAAGATATTTAACTTTTATATGAAGTGTGACGTGCAAGACAAAGTTGAAGACTCCAGTTTGATCCCACAACTTTCTGTTTTTAAAACAGTAACTTGTGAGCGACAGAGCCAGGCCAGAGGCTCAGGTGACTTGAAGACAGTCTGAGCTTGAAATGAACAAATATAAAAATGAGTCATTGAATTGAGCCATTGGCCCAATGATAACCTTCCCTTAAGCCAAGAAGACTGCAAGCCTATTACCTTCTGGCTCTCATAAACAATCTATGGTTCCATCTAAGCCCAAATCCAGGAGTGCCAAACCTGTGACGAGTCCCTGGAGGACCACACTTCTGCAGACATCGGCATTTTCTCTCCTTTAACCATCTGAGTTCAGCTCACAAAGGCTTTCCAGACTCACTGATGGGTTTAAGCAGGTGTGGTTAATGAGGTTCAAATCTACATGGACAAATTAATATTACTGATAAAATCCATAAATCCATTACATCTCAGTTAAAAGAGTCTTTGGAATATTACATCAGTGATGTGTGGCTATGATGTTTACATAAAAAGGTCAAAAGCCCCAACCAGTTTGCTGATATTAAATTAAGTCGGCAGAACACTGTTAGTCTACTGTGAGCTACTGAAGTTTAAGTGGTCAAAAGTGCAATATCATTTGTTTTGCAAACACTTTAAACTAATGAGCTTTTTAACAGCAGTGCTCCCCTTAACACAGTCACAAATATTTTTTTATTAATCTCAAACATTAAGGTAATCAAATCAAGCACAAAACCAAAGCTATTTGCCACTGCAGGGTTTGTTGTAGAAAAACAAGTTCCCCTCAGAGTCCAGAGCATTATAGCAGCTGCAAAGATGAACCAACTCAATATGAAAGTCTATGTATCTGAACGCAGTGTCATTAAAGTTCTTGTTGCTGTAATGATCAGGCGTCCAATTACTTTGTCCATATTGTGTAGTATAATGAAACGCCTGACCCCTGGGAAAACCAGCCGTCACGTATAGCGCTGCGTGCTGCGCACACACTCAAGCACAAAAGCAACAAACTTTCAAAATAAAGGATAAAAACAACATGCGTTAGCGCGCGATATGTAAATAATGCGTGAACGTGCCTGGCCTTAGTTATTTGTATTTCTTTTTATTTTAGCTTTTCTTTTTAGTTCTTTATATTTAGTATTTTTTTAGTAATATTAATATGACAAAACAGGTGCCTAAGACTTTTGCAGAGTATTGTATGTATACTTTTGCCAAATGATCATCTTTCAAAACAAAGAATATGTCAGTTCAACTTAGTCTAGATGTCTGCTTTTGAGTTTTGAGTTGGAGAGAAGAAACATCCAACACTGAGTTCTCTGCTCTTTTGCTGTAAAATCAGTGAGTGAAAGTCTGCATGTGTGGGAGTAAGGTTGCATATGAGAGCGCCACCACCCAACAGACAAGGGGAAACCTTCATTTAAAGGCCAGTGTGTCCAGGCAGGCCAGGTAAAGACGGACGAGGCTCTAATGGGCCTCCGAAACCCAATGCTATAATTACAACCTCCAAAACAGAGTGAAATCAGAGCAGCTACTCATGAGCGTTGAGAGGTTTCAGACGCTAAAGAACAGAACGGGTCAAAGCGGGGGCAGAACAAAAACAGAGAAGAGAGTGTTTCTCAAAGGAAGAGTAGAAAATCCGTGCCATTAAATGCATACGTAATTTCCACATTAATAACATCACATCCACACAATTGCTGCCAGGAGTAAGTTCACTCAAAGACAAAGTTGTGTTTGCGTGATAAATTTTATTCATGTAGAAATTATGTTTGCATTTAAGGAATCAGTGCTATTTTGTAGGTTCCCCCTTATGGTGCCAAAACAGCTCTGACCCATCAAGGTAGACACTCCACAAAATCTCTGAAGGTGTGCTGTCGTATCTCCACAAAACCTTACCAGCACTTCCTTCAAGCCTTGTAAGTTGTGAGGTGGGCCTTCATGGCTTGGACTAGTTTGTCCAGCACATCCCAGAGATGCTCAGTCACTATGAAACACAATGTACTTAATATGTGCTTTAACCTTACTTTAATTTACCCCTGAAAATACACCAAACCACTTCATTTGAAGTGGTCATTAAGTTGTGAAACCGACCTCTTAAAATTAGATTGAAAGCATGAGTGTGAAACCCCTTAATCTTAAATTTAAGACGTTAATTCAGGAGGTTTTGTTGTTTATGGGGCAAATTTGAAAAAGTAAGGGTAAATTTCAGTAGTTACCCCTTAATCAGCCTTAATCTGTGAACTTTTTCCCTAAATTTTCCATAATTTCCTGTATGGGAAATTAAGGTCAAAATTAAGGTCATTTTAAAGGGTACAATTAAAGTGTTTGGTTTTGTAAAATTGAGGTCTGGGAAATAGAATTTGTAGAATTGAGGTTGAGTCAACACTGAACTGTCATGTTCCCCAAACTTTTCCTGAACTTTAGGGAACACTGTTGCAAGAAAGAGGTGCCCTTGGTGGTAATGTGTCAAAGTAACATCCACATGAATGCAGGACTCAAGGTTTCCCAGCAGAACACTGCCAGGAGCATCACACTGCTTCTGCTAGCTTTCCTTCTTCCCACAGGTGAGCGACGCACACACGGCCATCTGCATGATGTAAAATAAAATGTGATCATGGGCACTCTGGCTGGCCTGCGATCAGAAGGTTGTGGGTTAGAATCGTAGGACTGTCAGTGGCACCACTGAGGTACTCTTGAGCAAGGTACCGTCCCCACACACTGCTCCTGCTGCAAACTGGTGAATGGGTTAAATGCAGAGAATGAATTTCGCACTGCGTACACTGCTATGTTCACTCAGGACAAAAACAACCACTTCACACTTTTAGCAAGCTGTGATGCACTGTGTTCTGATACTGCTCCATTAATTTTATTTAAAAGCATCATTTTTTCATCAGTTTGTGCTATAATACGTTTTTACGTGCTTCAGTGAGTCTTGGGATGCCCATGACTGGACCACTTTTGGTAGATACTGACCACTGGATACCAGGAACACTCCACAAAACTTGTTGTTTTGGAAATACTGTTGTCTAACATTCACAATCTGAGCCTTGTCAAAGTCACTTATATCCATTTCCTGCTCCTAGCATCAACTGAGGTATGATATTTGTGTGGTTTATTCACCAAAAACAGTCATTTCCCACTCTCTCCTTATCCATCAGAATTAAACTGCATGCTTGCATGAAAGCTTCAGCAGTTTCTACATACTACCTTAACCTTTTTTATTTTGAAAAAGTGAGAATGTTTGACTTTCTGTGCTTCAGTCCCTGTAAATTAAGGCTGAAAGACAGTCAGACACTCCAGACTGTTTAACTTTTATACCAGTGTTTATTAAAAGTCACAGATAAACATTACATTTGGTTATCCTTTAGTGCTGCCTCTGTTCTAGTGCTTTAAACAGATTGAATAAAACTTATGTGTTATTTTTACATTTAGAGAAACATAAAATACAGAGAGCTTTCTGCTTTGTTTATGACTTTTGTTTACTGGCTGGATCTAATCCTGGAGGAAGTGTTGGCACAAAGTGTTGGGAAAGAAGCTCCAAACATGAAAACAGTCATCAACCACCTCTCACCCTGCTAGGGAGACAGTTAATGAGTAAGAGCACAGATTGAAACACTGATGACGCAAAATGTGAAATTGTGTTTCTTAGGGCTTTTAAAGCTCTAGTCACAAATTTGTTGATGAAGAAAAGCCATGTTAGATCTCTTTGCATCACAGCTGCATCCTGATTTTTTACTGGTTTGTTTATACTAATATACTACATACAAATATAGTAATAAACTAAGAAATGTAATATTTACAACCGTATAACAGTTCTTTTTAACAGGCCCATATTCTGCATTTTTTCCATATTTTCCTACAATTTTTTCACTTATTCACTACTATTTTTCCCTGAGTTCCACTTACATTTGTTTTTCGTCCCTATTACATTTGTTTTTCGACTCTTTCAAAAGGCAAGGCTTTCCTTATATCTCCAGTGTGAAAGGGAGGGGCTAAAGAGCAGTAGGCTAAATAGACAGATCTGTGAAAATAGGTTGGTGTTTGTGACATCACAAAAACAGTTAATTCAAAATGGGCATTATGACAGCTAGGTTTCTATGCATGGATATATGCTGACAGGGGAGTGAAAGGTACATTTTAAAACATGAAATTACATATTGATAAAACTTATTTTTTTAAAGTGAGGAAATATTGATTTTCTTTGGTATGGATATGGCTTTAAAGGCTTAAGTTTGCCTGCACACTTGGACTAAACCCTTTTAACAAACAAATGAACACGCAGCAGCTTTGCACTGGAATATGACACCGTTTTCCTTTGCTTCAGTTCACTCTTTCCATTCAAATGAGCTCACGCTATCTTTCCCCCGATATGTCCGTTTGCTAAAGCAGAGATGTTATCCCCTGATTTGACTAGTACATGACCTACAGGTACGTGGTATGTTCTATAGCCTTTACACACATGCACTCACTTTTCTACCCCTCTACACGAGTGAGCTTCAGAAAAACTGTGAACTGTCACTGCATTGTATTGATCTGTTAGTCCAAAGCTAAAAACATGCAGTTGTGTTGAACTTCTTGATCTTCTTTGCCTTTTGATGCAGCAATGCAGCATTTTAACCAGGACGGTCACTAGAATTGTCACTACCGATTCTATTCACTACGAAACACAATGTATTTAAAATGTGCTTTAACCCTGCCTTAATTTATCCCTAAAAATACTCCAACACTCTTAACTGTTAAGTGGCTGTTAATTTGTGAAACTGACCCCTTAATTTTACCTTAAAATTAGATTTAAGGCATGAGTGTGAAACCCCTTAATCTTAAATATAAAGCGTTAAGGAGGTTCTATTAATTAAAGGGCAAATTTGAAAAAGTAGGGGGAAAATTCAGTAGTTTTACCCCTTAATCAGCACTTTCCCCTTACTATCAAAATTAAGGTCATTTTAAGGGGTAAAATTAAAGCTTTTGGTTTCGTAGTGATTAGTGTTTGAGTAAGTGAACAATTTGACAATGAATCAAGTTTACATGCAACTTTCAGTTTTACTGCATACACATGAAGTCAGTAACTGCAAAATATACCCCCATATCAAACTGTGTCCATGAGAGGAAAACACAAAAAACACCCCCCACTACTCACAATTTGGCAAGCAACAAGTTACTGTTGCCCTTTGTGTTATAAATGCTTATAGTAATGAATGTTTTACGTTAATGAGTAAGTTTAAACCACTCATAAACTCTTATTATAAAGTGGTACTGATTACATAATGAACAAAAAAACAATAAAACTGTTCATTTCTCTCCAGTTGTCCTTAACTAAATGTGCAGCATGCAAGGATGGAAGAATGCATTAGTTTGAGGTATGCAAGAATGTTTTTGGCCAGAATAAAATTCTCTGGCTGAAATAGCTTTTTATTGTCTATATTCTACTACTGTATAAATAGATATACACGTTTTTTCCAAAAAATAACAGTCTTTCAAAAATAAGGTGAGGGATTTGGACCCCAGTGTTATCAGTGAAATGGGAACAAAACTAATTCCTTAACTCAGTTCTGTTCAAGCCCTGGCCTGTCCTGGTAGTTATCTGATGAGTCGACTCAGGTGTGCTAGAACAGGAAAACACTTGTTTATACAGTGCAATGATCCCACAGGGAAGCTGAGATGTTCTAATCAAATAAGAACGTGTTGGCTGTAAATGTAGTACAGGTGGACTGACGGGTCAAACCACAGCACAAAGCCTAATAAACAACTCCCTGCTATTATGTTTGGTTTGCCTAGGCAACAAAACTCCTGCCCCTTTCCCCACTGACATTTCATCACAGCAGTGAGTAACACACAGGTTTAAACAGAACTCATACTGGATTCCACTGCAGCTGGAACCTCCCTAGTCCTCCCTGAATTATCCACTCTTCCAGCAAGATCAGGAGTATCTGGTACAAAAATGTTCAAAGTGATCAGTGTCTTCAGGACAACAGTCCTCAATCCTTTTAAGCTCAAGGCCCCCTTGGTGGGTAGTAAGTGTTTTTAAGAAATAACCAAAGTATATTTAATTTAAAAGCTACATTAAAAATGACACCTCTAAAAATGCTTTGCTGCCCTTCCATCACACTCAGTTTGAAGACCACTGCTTAAAGCTGTGTTCACAATGATGAAGTGGTATGAATCCAGTATTTTCCCTTCATTGTGATGTGTTTTTTTTCGTCAACCTGTGTGAACACATAAATCAGAATCTTTGTCTTATTGCAACATTGGCCTTTGCAATACTGAAATCACAGAAGGCTATGATATGCAAATGAGCCTGTTGACCAATCACAGAGCTTGTTACTGTGTGCAGTGAGTGGCCTGACCAATCACAGCTCCAGATGAGTCTCTTATATCCAACAAAAGGATTACTTGTGGGTTAAAACCACCATGCTAATGTTTTTTATCCATTCATACTAATATTGCTAACGATGAGTGGAAGCTAGTAGTCACCATTTAACACCATATAATCTGAATCATGCTAATTGGTGACTATGTTTTTCATCCTTTGTTAGTAATATCAGTATTATTGACTGAGCTATTAAATAGCTTAGTAAAAAGTTTGCCCATATTGTGCAGACCTTATTTAAACCACTTTCATATGTGATCCATATCTGATAAATATTTCATTTATGGTTTTCTGGGGGTTTTTTTTCCACACTTCACGAACACAATACACCAACACCCGTATTCATAAGGGTTCACAACACGAACATAAACCTTCCGTGACAACTGATCATGACTTTCTGATCAACTGACAGCTCATCCTGATCCTGAAAGGCTTAAAGTCATTGATAAAGGCTTATTCCAAAAAGCGTCAGTTGTCACTAAGGCGGCTTCAGTCAATGTCGTGTCGCCAGTCAATGTTATGACAATCAATGCTTGTTGGAATAATCCTTTACAAATGTTTATGCAGAAAGTATGTCAAGAAAGTATATGCACATGTCTTGTAGCCTTACAAATACTGGTCTTCAGTGAAGTGTTATCTACGCTTCTCTGCACATGCACATTTCTGCGGTCTTCATCCAGTGTGGTAGGTAACAGCTTTACCTTGTTGTAAAATGTGTATATGCAGGTCTGTTCAGGACGCAGGTGCGAGCACACTAAGAACAGATCACTTACAAACAAAATTTGTGAACCGTCAAGGTGGAGAAAAAGGTAATAAAGGCAATAAGGCTTGTAACATCAACAAAGCCTAAAAGCTTAACATGCAAATGCCTTTGGGAGCATCACGAAAGATCCACACTCTCATACTCTCCATGGTCTGAATCCTCGAGTTCTAGCCCAGGAACCAGGCTGTAATATTTGGTAGACTGGGTCATGTAGGCTTTCTCGCGGTCAGCAGAGTCTTTCATCACGTCAGTTACGCTGACCGTCTCCAGGTCCTGCTTGCAGTCCACCTCGTCTCTTTCCTTGCGCTCTCCTTTAGCTATAATTCCCTCTGCAGACGAGGTTGAGGGTGGAGGCCCCAGAGAGTCCACAGACCCTAGTTTGACCTCCACTTCCTCGTAGATGTCCCGCGTGCTGCCTAGTAGAGCAGACGAAGGGCGTAGCATTAGCTGGTTCTTTATTAGCATCGCATCTTTAGCACTATTCCCATCAGCCCCTTTCTCTCTGAACGCCGGCTTTTCCTGAACCCAGCGTCCGTTTCTGTCCACGTGGGTGTCCTTCTTGTAGGATTCTGTCTTCGCCCCATTTTTGCCACAGCACCAGCAGATCAACAGGACCAAGAGGAGAAAAAGTGGCAGAAGTATGAAAAGGGCAGTAAGGCTAGTGTGTGCCGGTGGACAAACGTCTTTAACCTCCACTGACCATATAGTCTTTCCTGCCAGTTTTGGTGGAGATGCACAGGTCAGATTACCCACTAGGACCTTCCAGCTGGTGGAGTTGCCAGGCTGAACCTTATGGAGCTCCTCCACCAAAAGGCAAGTGCAGTTCCAGGGGTTTCCCAGCAAATTCAGCTGCTGGAGTGAAGGTTTGAGGACAGAGCTAGGAAGAAAATGTAGATTGTTTCCATCCAAAAGTAAGACATGAAGGCTGCTTGAGTTTTGCAGGAAATCTACCGGCAAATCCTTCAGGAGATTTCCTCCCAAATCAAGCACCTCCAAACTGTAAGCATTAGCTAGGAAGGTCCTAGGCACTGATGTGAGCTGGTTATGACCAAGGTACAGCTCTCGCAGCGAATGGAAAGTAAAACCCACGTCGATTTCATCAATGTGGGTGAGATTGCAAAAGGAGAGATCCAAAATCTCAAGGTTAGCCAGGGACCTGAAAACCGTGGTAGATAGATTGTTAAATGAAGATCCAGTGAAGTTCAGGCAGCAGGTGTCGTTGGGGAGACGGGAAGGAAACCCATCCAGAACAGTGGCTGCTGGACACTCGCATCTCTGGGACCGTCCCTCAGAACCCCACAGCAGGAGGAGGATGGAGAGGACACCACAAACAGAGAAGATACCTACAAAAAACCCCACAGAATTAGGCACTGGATCTGCGCTGGATCCGTACGGTTTTCAGTTGAAGAAGTAGCTCAGTCACTACTTCTAATGCTAATGCTTCATCTCTGATATGTTTGAAGAATATATTCCTGGTAGGTCTCTTACATCTGCAGGAGCTGGACAGCTAGTGGTAAGAAGATCCGAAACCAGACATGGTGAAATGGCATTTAGTCATTATGCAGCTCACTGCTGGAACAAACTGCCCATTACTGTCAGATCCAACTTTAAAATACTGCTAAAAACAGCACTATTCTCCTCTGCCTTCCTCTAAATATTTGCACTTTTACTGCACCTTTATTGCACGTTTAATGTTATTTTAAATTTCTTTTACCCCTCTCATTATCTTGTTTTATTTGTCTCTAATTTTTGTTTATCCTTATTTTAATTTCCATTGCTGTAAAGCACACTTAATGACCTTCTGTGTATGATAATAAACTTGAACTAATGTTACTAACTATTAATGAAATCCAGTTGTCACTGATTAGATTAATTCAAATATTATGTTATCTGGTGATTACTGGCTGCCATTCACTGTTAGCAACATTGCTTTAAGTCTAGTTGGATACAAATGAACAGTGAGAATTCAACACTGAGCTCTTGGTACTGTTTAACAATAAGAATAAATAAAGAGTTCATAAATGTTTAAAATTGGCTTTTTAAAGTTAAGTAGATCATAAATGTTTTAAAAAATCATTCATTAGCAGTTCTAACAAATAAGTAGATAAGGACAACAGAGTGACTGTTGCTTGTCAGATATTGAGAGCGTTCATCTGTACAGCTTTGATCGTACTGACCTTATTGTGTCTCTAGTCATAGTTATACCAGCCAGTTTCATCACATATTAATATTTATCACATGCAACAGTTCACTGTTACCCTTTTTGTGTATAACTTATTAGTACTGATTATGACCTAATCAATAAGATAATTTCAGCACATTGATAAACCCAATACAAGAGTTTTATTGCAGAGTGTTATTGAAGATTTTGCATGGCAGCATAGTGGCTAAATACCTAAACTAAATGATAAATTGCCATCTATAAAAGTGCAGCCCTATATATATAAAAGTTTACCTCCGCACCTAATAATGTATATTAATAATACTATAGGGCTAGGCTTTACCAACCTTTTACAACTTACAACCCACACTGTGACTCACATATCAAAAGAGCTGTACAGCACACAATGCAGTTGTGGCTTGGTTCCCTGATTTCTTTGAGATACAGCAGCTAGCTTACTTACACTCTTGGAGTCTTTCCTTTTGAAAAACCTTGTTTTAACTATTCATCCAGGGTGGATCGTTTGGAGAAATGTATTTTATCTTCTTCTGAATGTAGTTAAAGATAACTAGGTAGCCGTTTGCCAGAACCATCAATGAGTTTGACATAAATATGTTTTGTTTTATTAATACAACAATAGTATTTGTCATATTTTATATTTTTTGCAGTGTTAGAAACCACATAAACAAGGCTATAAGAGATTACTGAACACCTCCACATGGTTTGACTACAAACAGCAATTGGTGGGGTGTAGCCTTTCATTATTTATTAGCCTTGGTGCTCCAGTGCTTAAACTTCATATGTTTAATGTGTCTTGGCTGACATTGAGAGTAATGGGTGCAAAAAATGTATTTCTGGTCTAACCATCACCACCAGTCCAGGCCTACAGTGTGTTCTACATGCTTACGCTGAGACTGTGCTTTGCTTCCCCTCATGTTGGACGTGACCTTAAGGGATCTCCTGCCTCCTGGTCTAGCGGCGCTGTCAAGGTTTCAGGCCTCTTGTGGTTTGTCCAAGGGCTGCCATGGTGACCAGGTGAGCTGGGATCAGGAGTCCAAGCTACAAACAGAAAAATCAGCATGGCTGGTAAGAGGTAAAAACAAATACAGAGACAGTTGCTCAGGCAGAGCATGTAGCAACGGAGCAAAAGGAGCTCTGACTGACTGCCACACTCAAGCTTCGTTTCTAAAATACACCACAGTGCACAGATAAAACCTCACTGCACCCTGAGGGGCTGTGGAGCTGATTTTGTGAGAGTCTGAAGTGTAAAGCTCTGAATTAATACAACTGAAGTGAATTCAATTCAGCTCAATTCAAAATACTTTATTCCCCAAGGAGTAATTCAAGACAAGCAGGTTAACAAACAGACACATTAGTCAACTTGACTTCATATACACTTACACAGAACAACAAAAAAAAACCCAACAATATTCTTTTATATCATAAATATCATCAGTGCTTAAAGAGTATCTGTGTTTCACCATAAACAGAGCATCAGTAGTCCTCTTTAGTTTGAAGAGTGAAATATCACAGTATATTTTAAATGAGACCAGCTTATCAGAAATCTGCCCAAAAAACAGATGACATGTATGATGACTTAGGCCTGCAAATAGCAATTGGTGGGGCGTAGACTCCCATTATTATGGACTGTGAACATTTCAATATTAGATGTTTGCCATATTACTCATCTCTACCTCTATAAATAAACAACTAAACAAATAAAATCTATGTGCACACACATCAATATGCACACACACAAACGTGTGTGTATGTGTGTGTGTGCGTGCAATACACTACTCTTGTAGTGAAGTTAAGTCTTTAACTGACTGATTTCGAATTAGTCTCACAGCCTGCAAATCATGTGCCTAAAGTAAGAGCTCTTTGCTTTGGGATATTTTTTCCACCGCATTGCTTAGCAGTGTGCTGTGTGTGTGTGTGTGCGTGTGTGTGTGTGCGTGTGCGTGTGTGTGTGTGTGTGTGTGTGTGTGTGTGTGTGTGTGTGTGTTTGTTTCCTCTCCTGCAATAGTGTAGCCGTGACAGCAGCAGGCCTTCCTGATGTAAACAATGGAGAGTGGAATGTGTGAACTAACCAACAGAGCAGCCCACCTCCAGCCTCCCACCCTCCCCTGCATCCCACAGATCTGAGTTTCTCCAAACCCTATAAAGATCCTGGGACTCGTTGATTATCAAGCCTTTGCTTTTGAACAAACAAACAAAACATCCTTTTGAAACTGAAAACCTTTAAGGCACTTTCCTTGATCATGTGGCTGTTGGAAAAATCAAACTCAGCTTTTAGTCATTGAGGCAGCCTGTTCTACTAGATTATTTATTTGTGTATTTACAGAGGTAGAGATGGGCTGATATGGCAGAAATCGTATATGCTCCTGATCCCTGATATAACATGTTGTTCTGACATTTGATACATGCCAGCAATCTGAAAAGAACCAGCAAGGGGCACATTGAAAAATACCTTTTTGCTATTTATATTACTTAAAACATGTTACACTCATCAAAATGAACAGGACTTATGATGCTCTGTTTATGGTGAAACACAGAACAGTGAAACATGTATATAGCTTTTAGCTGGTTGAGCATACATGGAACAAAAATTTTCCAGTGCAGCAGGCTACAGTTCTTTTCAAATGAAAACAAATGTACATTATCTTTTATTAAAAGGCATTATTTACTTTGAATATTAAATACATTTTAGCACTTGTTTCTTCTCATGTGACGTTACCATTTTGGAGACGGTTTCGGCCCAACAGTAATAAATAAAAAGGTTTTTATTAAATAAAAGTTTTGTAATGAAGATGTTCGGTTTCAGGTCATAACTGGAAAACCCACAGCCTGAAAGTAGCAAAGAAAACTCCCAGCCTAAACTTTGGACCACAGAGATAAGAGCGCTTTCCCTCCGCAGTCCACTCCCAGGTCGATTAGGCACCGATAAAGACGTCCAGCAGGACTGATATGTGTAGTGAGGCTGAAACACTCCCTCAGAGCAGAAGGCCTGGACCAGTGCTCATAAGGGAGGCGGCATCTGACCTCACACTGCTGGAATGGTTCTGTACAACTTTTTAAAATCCTCCCTGAGACAAAAAGCCTTAAATACATCATTAAACCACTGATGTTCTTCTCAGGACCCTGATTTTAACTCTCTGACATGTTCCCACTCTGGTTGGCCAGGCGGACCAAAGGTCAGCTGAACTAATGAAAGCCTTTTGAAGATGAAGTTATATTCACAACACAAACCTTATGATCTCATCCAGCAGCAATTTCCACCCTCACATCCCTTTCCTCTTACACAACAGACTCACTTTCACACAAGGGCTCATTACTGTGTCTAGATGGTTAACCTTAATTAACTGAAACTTACACTATATGGACAAAGGTTTTGGGACACCTCTTAATTATTGAATTCAGGTGGCCCCTTACTTCCAGTGAAGGACAATCTTAACACTTCAGCAGACCAAGACATTTTGGAGAACGCCATGCTTCCAACTTTTTGGACCCAGTTTGGGGAAGAACCTTTTCTGTTCCAGCATGACTGTGTCCCAGTGCACAAAGCGAGCTCCATAAAGAC
>JBBPCX010065049.1:0-13927 GCA_037974365.1 Hydrocynus forskahlii | reverse complement strand
CGGGGCTAAGGCTAAAGGCCTGTCGGCCGGGGCTAAGGCTAAAGGCCTGTCGGCCGGGGCTAAGGCTAAAGGCCTGTCGGCCGGGGCTAAGGCTAAAGGCCTGTTGGCTGTAGCTAAAGTCACAGGTTTCTGGGCTATGACTAAATCTACAGGCTTCTGGGCTATGGCGAAAGCTACAGGTTCTTGGGCTATTGCGAAAGCTATAGGCTTCTGGGCTATGACTAAATTTTCAGGCTTTTGGGCTATGGCTAAAAGTTACAGGATCTTGGGCTATGGTTAAAGCTATAGCTGAGGCTACCTTCAGCAGCATAGGCTCAACTAATGAGCCACACAGCTCCTCTAAGGGGCCCAATAAGTCCACCAGCCCTGAGCTGCCTGCTCTCACCCCTACTCTAGCCCCTGCTATGCTACCTGGTGCTGGTGGATGAAGCCGGAGGACTGGTGTTGGGAGCAGCAGCCATCTCCGGAGCGCCGGGTCTCGAGCGCGTGAGCGCTGTCTTGGTGGTGTTCAGGAGCGCTTTCTTGGTGGCGTTTGGGAGCGTGGGCAGGGCGAGAGCAGCCAGAACACGCAGGGACCCTGGTTCCTTTGGCGTTTGCTGCAGCTGCTGTGCGGCTTCCTCCTTAAGTTGGCTCACCCGACTTGGGGACTGCTCCCTCAGCACCACCTCTAGCCGTTTCTGCCGGTCCCACTGCTGCAGTAGCTGGTCACGGGTCATGGCTACGGGTGGGCTGGGTCCCATAGCTGCAGTGGGTGGTGGCTTGTGCTGCACAGTGGCATGGCTAGGTGGTGGAGCTTCGTGGCTTGGGAGCGGAGCTGCTGAGTCTTGCCACAGTGTGGTGGCCACAGCGACCTCTAGCTCGAGGCTCCTCAGCTCCCGTGGAAGGACCAAGTGGGCCCCCGTCTCTGACGCCTTTGTCATGGGGATCCTGACAGGCTGCTGTGCCCGCTTCCCTCTCACAGGTCGAGGGCCCTGGCTGTACGCCAGTGGGAGGACTGAAAGAGCAGCCTCGTCAAACACCTTTGATGGGTTGCTCAAAACAGGCCTCTGTGCCTGCTTCCTCCACGCTGGCGGAGGTGGCGGCCACCCTCGGCCGTTGCTTTCCACCCAGTCCCGAGCCATCCGATGGCTCGATGGCCTGACAGAACTCAAAAAAGGAACACAAACCACACGATACTGACGGGTATGATGACGGTGGACCGACAACACAGGTCGGTCCCAACTGAACTTAAATACAAAAAAACTCACACAAACACAACCAATCAAAACACAAAACTCATCTCTTTGAACACCCCGGCAGCTGAAACTCATCCTAGTCCAACTCACTGCCAGTGGTGCTCCACATATCAAAATAAAAGGTCAAACAGACACAAATACCCCAACATAAACAAAGAGCGACCCCTGTTGGCCGCTGTCGGAACCTGACAAATACAAAACAGAAAACTGGCATGGGGGGCCCAAACACGAGATTGGGAATAAGCAGGAGAGGACAAAGACCGGGTAAAGGTGAGGGTCTGCTCCCATACCGTACACGAGACTAACTTAAATACAAGAGACAATAGTTTTTAGTATTTTAGCTATACTAAAATTTAGATTTTAGTATTTAGCTATACTAAAATCAACACCTGCTTTTTACGAAGTTACTGCCAGCTAAGTTACACACTTAAACCCTGTCAAAAGAAAAATGTCAGAGGTTAATACACAAGTAAGGACAAACAGTTAAGAGGGTAAGGGCCTGAGATGTTTTTAAATATAAAGAAAATTATGTATAAGAGATAAACAAGAGTACTGGTTAGTCACTGAAGTGCTCCTTGAAGAGGTGGGTCTTCAGAGACGCTTGAAGACAGCGCGGGACTTTGCAGATCTGATTTCAAGAGGAGTTTGATTCATACCTTCCTCTTCTTTTTTTTAGCAACAGAGGTTCAGAACAAGCAGTGCTTTAAGCTCTGAGAGGACGAGAGGTGACAGGGTGCTTGATCAGTACTGATAAGTAAGGATGTGCCAGTCTGTTCTTGGCCTTGAAGGCAAATGTTAATGTGAGTGGCCACAGGGAACCAGTGAAGGTTTCGTAGTAGGCGTAGTGTGTGAGAATTTAGGAACATTGAACACTAATCAGAATTCTGAATCAGCTGAAGTGGTCTTGTTACCTTCAGTGGAAGTCCAGCCAGTAGGGAGTTACAGTAGTCCAGTTTAGAGATGACCAGAGACTGGACAAGTACCTGTGTAGCTTCAGTTGTGAGAAAGGGTCAGATTCCTCTGAAGTTTTAAAGAAGGTATCTGCACGTCTCGGAGAGGTGGTCAACATGCAACAAGAATGTGAATAGCATGACTCCAAGATTTCTTACTTTCTTTGAGGGGGCAATAACAGTTTTCAAAAGAAACTGTGAGGTTGTGGCTTTGTGATAGACTCCCTTTGATGAAAAGCAGCTCAGTTTTGCTGGGATGTATCTTCTGGGCCTGTAAGATATGGGAACAGGTATAGGTGTGAGGCACATTTTCTATAGTGGTAACAAAAAGAAACTAAGACAGAAGAATAGAATGGGATATAGAAGAACTGGATACTTAGCTGAGTGAGGAGGTTGAAAGTATGAGGACCCTTTCCTGAAAGTGTTTCTCCTTAAATACTCGTGGGTTAGTGTAAGTGTAACCCAGCAGAGGGAAGTTCTCTTGTTTAGAAGGGGAATTTAGCTGTTAGAAGTTTATATTTAAAATTTTATATTTAAAACTTTAATTAAAAGAAATTAAAAGTAATATTCCTTTTGCTTCATGTCACAAAATATACCAATTTAACCTGTTTGGACAGTTCTTATGTTCGTCAGATTTTGGTAGTTATTATTGGTCCGTCCGTGCACTAAATAGTGAAATGTGATAGGTTTAAGTTTCTTAGTTCCGCCCTTCCCCTGATAGTGGGTTTGGTTGCGCACACACCGGCGCAGGAAAGAGGAGAGAAAGAAAAACAAAGCTAGTATACACAAGCGAGTGAGAGCACTAGAAGTGAGATACACAAAGTTATTAAATAAGCTTTAAGACGTATTTATTGAACAGGACAGAGAGGCGACCTGAGTGTCTATGAACTTATGGCCATGGGGTTGTTGTGCTGAGTTGATTTGGCTATGTTTGTTGTTGCTGAAACTGGGACTGGATTTTGTGAGCTGGGACTGGATTTTTCTCCCTAGCGAGGGGGATGGCAAGCCACAAGGAACCCAGATTGAAGGATGTTTTTTGCAAGAGAGGACTTCTGTTTTCTCCAACGTTGTGGTAGGACAAAACTGTGACCAAATCTTCACTTGTGTGCATTTCAAAGGAGCCAGGAACTCGTCTGAACTCTTTTTTTCCCCTTTTTTTCTGAAAGCTTTGCGAAAACCATTATTGCCTCAGAGACTTGACATAAATTGGGGTTGAGAAAATTAAGAGGAGGTGAATTGTTTGAATGTGTTTATACATAGTGGTGTTTATGTTTAATTTAATGCATTTATTATTTTCCATTTTTATTCGTTTCTCAATGTTTTCTTTTAATACAAAAGGTTGAAGCTCATCCCTGGGTTGGTGATTTGTTGTTGTGACTATCACTCAGCACAGCATTTACCTCTGCGGAACCTAGACACTGGTCCACATTTCTCATAAACTAATCATAACTTTAAGCTTCGTGCACAGGTTAGCTTTAGGTTCAGGGTTACATACCTAATTTTTGGCAAACCAGCCAGGAGGTAAATGACTGAATTGGAACTTATGAATGTGCACCGATCTCAGGTTAAAATGGATGTTATTCATGAGCACTCTATTAGGATTCGAAATGCTGTGATAGTCAGCGGGATAGTTGGGGATGAGAGAGATGATGAGCTTGAAAACTTCTTGAAACAATATGGCACCATTAACCGAATTATTAGAGTAGATAACCTTACCGCTGATCATCCTAAGAGCTTAATTGCAGAGTACAGCCCTGTGTTCATACAGTGGATGATACTGGTGTTAGTTACCACATCCAGACTCTTGCTCGTGTTTATACCCACCTAGTAGGGAGTAGCACAACTGAGTCTTACCTTGCTGAAGTGTTTTACCCCCTGCAGCCGAGGTGGTGAGACATTTGAGTCCTAATAGCTCACCAGCTGATTACCTTCACTTGTTGGACTCAGGTTATGGAGCAGTCCAAGATGGCGACGAATTGTATGCCAAGTTTCTTGACACATTTCAGGATGCAGGAGAGAAACCGTCTGCGTATTTGCAGCACCTCCAAGTGGCCTTGAATGTAGCTGTGAAAAGAGAGGGATGTTGACAAACATCTCCACATACAGTTCTGTAGGGGATGTTGGGATAATACCCTCCTTACTGAGCTGCAGTTAAAGCAGAGAAGATCAAACCCACCCTCATTTCCTCAGCTACTATTGCTATTACACACAGAGGAAGACCAACATGCTGCCAAGACAATGCGCATGAAACAGCATCTTGATCCGAAACAGAAAGTGACATACCATGTGCAGTCTGCTCATACCCAAGAAGACACGAAAGACACGTATGCTGGCTTAAGTACAATCACACAAGAGCTCTCTAAGCAAGTAGCAGCAATTCAGGCCCAGTTAGCCATAACTGCAAAACCACCAACAAAAGGAGCCTCTAGTGCTAAATCACAAGAGAAACACACATCAAAGGGGCTGGAATCCAGAACCCCTGATTTGATAAAAAAGAACCCAAGCTCCAAACTTAAGCCATGGTACTGTTTCTATTGTGGGGAAGATTAGGTCAGACTGTGAAAATGGTGAAAATTCAGCTCTGGTCTCCCAGAAGAGCAAGCTGTTCCAAGAGAAACTAAGGAAATGGGATCAGGAGAACCCCACAGCTGCGACAAAACAGTTAAACTAAAGACAGTCTCGGTTGCTGGGCAAACAGGGACTGTAGCAAGTAAATCATGTCCCACTAAAAGAAAACACAAACAGCGTGCTAACCTTAAGATGTCCTTCAATAGGAGGCCTGCTGGCAAACTACCTAAAGGGTTAGTTGGATCTAAATGCACAGCTGTAATCAGAGTAGCTGGTAACGATTGCAACTGTATTCTAGATAGTGGTTCACAAGTAACTACAGTTTCAGAGTCATTTTATATTGATCTCACTGATCAGGACATTCAACCTCTGCACAATCTTTTAGAGGTAGAGGGTGCTGCTGGACAGCCTGTCCCATACCTTAGGTACATAGAGATGCCTGTTACATTCCCCAAAGATTTTCTTGGTGTTGATATTGAAATACCAACCCTGGCCTTTGTTGTTCCCAATGTTCATCCTGGTAGCCAAACATCTGTGTTAATTGGGACTAACACACTGGATGTTCTCTATGAGCGATACTTAGACCGTAGATCTGGTCCTTATGGGTTGAGAGCCATGCTGTACACACTTCAGCTTAGACACAGACAGAACAAAGATGGCAAAGTAGGTTTAGTCACGTTGCAGGGCAAGACAGAGGTGGTTGTCCCAGCTGGCCAAACTGTTGTTGTGGAGGGCACAGCCAAGGCCCATTACTCATTAGCAGACAAATATGCTGTTATAGAGCACCCCTCTCAGTTTTTCTTGCCTGGTGGCCTCTGTGTAAAGAGTAGTCTGATCACACTTCCTGCTCATGCCCCATATAAAGTTTCTGTTGTTATCACCAATGAGTTGGAGCATGACATTACCATCCCACGAACTCGTGTTACAGCAGAGCTTGGAGCTTTTAGCTGTGTCTTGTCTCACCATAGTGTAGTCAGTGCAAGTGGCTCAGACAAACCCCAACCAGTCAAGTTGAACTTTAACTTTGACGACTCTCCCTTGCCACCAGAATGGAAGGAACGAATCTCCAAAAGGTTAAATAGCGTCCCTGAAGTTTTTGCCCACCATGATCTAGACTTTGGGCGTACGGACAAGGTGAAGCACCACATCAAGCTTCATGATGAGACTCCATTTAAACATCGGGCCAGGCCAGTACAGCCTCAAGATTTGGATGCAGTGAGGAAACATCTCCAAGAGTTACTGGCTGCAGGTGTGATACGAGAGTCTCAGTCTCATTTTTCATCACCGATTGTAGTTGTAAGGAAACGAAACAATGATGTGCGCTTATGTGTTGATTATAGGAAGCTCAATCTTCAAACAATAAAGGATGTGTATGCACTACCCAGTTTGGAGGAAACATTTTCAGCATTAACTGGATCAAATGGTTCACGGTGCGTGATCTCAAATCTGGGTATTAAAAGGTTGAGATTGATGAAGCAGATAAAGCCAAGACAGCATTCGTTACCCCCCTTGGATTTTGGGAATTTAATCGTATGCCTCAAGGCATAATAAATGCACCTAGTACTTTCCAGAGGCTTATGGCGACGTGTATTGGTGACATGCACTTAAACAAAGCTTTAGTCTTTTTAGACGACATCATTATCTTCTCAGGGAGCCTGGAAGAGCATGAAAGTAGGCTGATGAGAGTACTCACCAGACTCAAAGAATATGGTCTCAAGTTGTCTCCTGAAAAATGTAAGTTCTTCCAGAAAAGTGTTCGTTACCTTGGACACATTGTCTCTGAAAATGGAGAGGAGACTGATCCAGAAAAGATCCTCTAAAAACCTGGCCAAGACCCAAGAACTTAAAAGAACTTTGATCTTTCTTAGGCTTCTCAGGCTATTATCGCCGCTATGTGAAGCCATTCAGCCATAGTGCGACCGCTTAACAAACTGACCTGTGGATACCCTCCTCTCCGCAAAAGCTCAAGAGTCAAAGCAAGATCCAATGACTACTTTGATCCAAGACAACCTTTTGAGGGGCGATGGACACCCGAGAGTCAGAAAGCTTTTGATGTTATTATTGATAAGCTTACTTCAGCTCCTATTCTCGGATTTGCAGACCCAAAGCAGCCGTACATCTTGCATACAGACACCAGTACAACTGGTCTGGGAGCCGCACTATACCAAAAACAAGAGGGGCTACTTTGCCCCTTGCTAGTCAAGGTTTATCACAAAGTGAGGCGAGTCCAGCCCATAAATTAGAATTTCTTGTATTAAAAAGGTCTGTGACTGAAAAGTTTAATGACTATTTGTATGGGAGCCAGTTTACTGTCATAACAGACAGTAACCCTTTAACCTATATACTTACTTCTGCCAGATTAGACGCAAACAGTTACCGTTGGCTTGCCGTGTTGTCAAACTACTCTTTTAAGCTTGAGTACAGAGCAGGTAAACAAAATCAAGATGCTGATGGTCTGTCTAGACGACCTCAGGGGGACCTGTTTGATGATGCTCAGTCAAAGAAAGAGCAAGAGCGAATAAACTGTTTTATTCAGTGTCATTTGGTTGACACTGATGTCACAGAAGTGGTTGACAAGGATGTTGTTCAAACAATCTGTCAGAGCCACCTTCTTAAGACCGGTGATCCCTTTTCTAATGACCATAGCATCACGCTTGTTGAATCTCTTGCCAGCTCTGCAACTTCTATCCCAGAAAGCTATGTTTCAGAGACCCATCACGGTTTACCAACCATTCCTTCTGTGTCCTGTGCTGAGCTGAAGGAAAAACAAATGGCTGATCCAACAATTAGACAAGTGATTTAGACAACTAGAATTAGGAGAGATACCACCTCCTACTGCACGCAAGGAACTCCCTGATCTTCCCCTTCTACTAAGAGAGTTAAACCAGTTGGAGCTGTATGAGGATATACTGTGCTGGACAAGACAAGATGCTGACCAGGTTACATATCAATTGGTTCTTCCTGAGGACCTTAGAGCATCAGTGTTGTATAGTTTGCATAATAAGATGGGGCACATGGGCGTTGACAGACAATTAGACAACTAGAATTAGGAGAGATACCACCTCCTACTGCACGCAAGGAACTCCCTGATCTTCCCCTTCTACTAAGAGAGTTAAACCGGTTGGAGCTGTATGAGGATGTACTGTACTGGAGAAGACAAGACTCTGACCAGGTTACATATCAACTGGTTCTTCCTGAGGACCTTAGAGCATCAGTGTTGCATAGTTTGCACAATGAGATGGGGCACATGGGCATTGACAGAACTCTAGATCTTGTCAGAACTAGGTTCTATTGGCCAAGAATGCCTCTTGATGTAGAACGCAAAGTGAAGACATGCGATCACTGTACTCGTAGGAAGACTGTCCCTGAAAAAGCAGCTGCCCTAGTAAACATTAAAACTTCAAGACCATTAGAGCTAGTCTGCATGGACTTTCTGAGTCTGGAGCCTGATAGCAGGACATTCTTGTGATGACTGACCATTTTACCAAATATGCCGTCGCTATGCCTACACCTAACCAGAAAGCAGGTACAGTAGCAAATTGCTTATGGGACAATTTCATAATCCATTATGGCATACCGGAGCGACTTCACAGTGACCAAGGGCCTGATTTTGAATCTAAGCTGATCAAAGAACTATGTGAAGTTTCAGGAATCCAGAAAATCAGAACTACCCCTTAGCACCCGCAGGGTTACCCTGTCGAAAGATTTAATAGAACATTGCTGAGGATGTTAGGTACGCTGGAGAACAAGCAAAAATAACATTGGCGAGCTTTTGTGAAACCCTTAGTCCACGCAAACAACTGCACAAGCAATGATGTGCAGGAAGAAGAAAACCCGATTTTAGAGCAATCCAAAGCTTTCCGAGATGAAGTACCCATCACATCTCAACCTTTGAGAAGGTTGGAAAGAAACAGGCAACTACCACGGAGACTAGACTATCCCATTTTTGGTAATCCTTTAATCACTATAGTGAAGTCCTTGTTCCAGGGCCTGAGCACAGCCTTTGTTGACTCTGAGTAGTGTGCCAAGAGCTTTTGTGGCATCGCTACCCTTACAGACATATAATAGCATGCAACGGGCTGTGCATGATCTTTAGAGCAGGAGGGTGTAACCCAGCAGAGGGAAGTTCTCTTGTTTAGAAGGGGAAATTAGCAGTTAGAAGTTTATATTTAAAACTTTATATTTAGAAGTTTATATTTAGAACTTTAAAAGTAATATTGCTTTTGCTTCATGTCACAAAACCTACCAATTTAACCTGTTTGAACAGTTCTTATGTTCGTCAGATTTTGTGAGTTATTATTGGTCTGTCTGTTTCTTAGTTCCGCCCTTTCCCAGATAGTGGGTTTGGTTGCGTGCACACCGGTGCAGGAAAGAGGAGAGAAAGAAAAACAGCTAGTATACACAAGCGAGTGAGAGCACTAGAAGTGAGATACACAAAGTTATTAAATTAGCTTTAAGACATATTTATAGAACAGGACAGAGAGGCGACCTGAGTGTCTATGAACTTATGGCCATGGGGTTGTTGTGCTGAGTCGATTTGGCTAAGTTTGTTGTTGCTGAAACTCTGCTGGATGTGACCAGGAACTCATCTGAACCCTTTTTTTTTCCTTTTTTCTGAAAGCTTTGTGAAAACCATTATTGCTTCAGAGACTTGACATAAATTGGGGTTGAGAAAATTAAGAGGAAGTGTTTTAATGTGTTTATACATTGTGGTGTTTATGTTTAATAAGTGCATTGATTATTTTTGTCATGGTGTACTGCGGGGAAAGGACACACAACCAGCACCACAAAGATTACACTAAAAGTGTAATAATAATGAGTTGATTCCTTATCGTTTTGTTTGCAAAGCAGTTGAAAGAGGCTGAAAAGCAGTGAGATGGGGAAAATCATACAACCCCACAATGCTATTGTGTTTTTCGTGATCTGATAACACTGTTGATAATGTGTGATGCGACCCTGCAAAACAGCGCCTGTTTTTTACTTCTGTTGCATGAATGAGTGAATGTATGCAATCTTGTGAAAACATACTACACATTTCCCAGTAAAAGTGAAATAATAATGAGTTGATTCCTTATCGTTTTGTTTGCAAAGTGGTTGAAAGAGGCCAAAAGGCAGTGAGATGGGGAAAATCATACAACCCCCTCACAGCTATGGTGTTTTTCGTGAGCTGATAACGCTGTCGATAATTTGTGATGCGACCGTGCCAAACAGCGCCTGGTGTTTACTTCTGTTGCATGAATGAGTGAATATATACAATATTGTGAACATTTCACATTTCCAGTAAACTCAATGACGTGTGGAGCAACAGTTAAGTGCCCCTGAAGGCAGTGGCCTTCCGAAAAAGGAAAGGCTTGGCTGCGTTCGTTAAGTTCCCCTTGGTGTTTTTGTGTGTGCACACCAGCCAGGCGTACTGTAGTTTTGCAAAGACTTTAATGAAAGAACCTTCTGTTGTTCTGTTGTACTTCACTCAGCCCCGTCATGACAATAGCTGTGTCTTATGGCAGTATCATTTGACTGAGTTCCCTTCATTCAATTAAATTAAATTCAATTCAATTTTATTTTTATAGCGCTTTTTACAACTAGGTTGTCTCAAAGCAGCTTTACAAAGTCCAGGTCCAAGCCCCTAGTGAGTAAGCCAAAGGCGACAGAGGTGAGGAAAAACTCCCTCGGCTGTAGGAAGAAACCTCAGGAGGAACCAAGACTCAAAAGGGGAACCCGTCCTCCTCAGGAACGACAATCTTTATGGGGATGAATAACAAGGCAGGGCCTTGATTAACAACATTATAGACAGATAGGCCCTCAATGGCTAATAGTTTCACTAAGTGTCCAGAGAGCTAAATATTGTTGTAAGAGAAACTAAGAGTCCGTAGTCCATTAACATCTGGATCAGGTGCCGCCGTAGCTTCAGTGCCGGAGCTTTAGGCAGCGGTGACCCGGGTGGAGCCGGGATCGGTCAAGGGCAGTTTCCCACGGAGATCAGTCCAGCAGATGTGCAGCAGTTTCCCTCAGAGAAAACAGAGGAGAGAGTTAGTTCTGTTTAAATTTGCAGAGGATTGTTAATATCAGTGAGGAGTGCCAGTTATAACTCCGGCATATCTAGCTAGAGAAGCCTAGCTAGAAAGGGCAGAACTGAGAGGTATGATGGGCATGAGAGCGCTCCAAGACTCCACTGTCATAAACCTGAGTGAACGTGAGGAGTGGTGGGGTGACAACACCAGTGTCCCAGTTTACTGGAATTCTCTGTACCCACCGCCTCCCAGCTCTACACCTTCCATCTAATCAGAAAAAATTAAGTACAAAAAGCCTGACTAAACAAGTACGTTTTCAGCCTGGACTTAAAAACTGAGACTTGTATCAGAATTAAAAGAGTCATCTTGTATTAGAACCACCACCAAGATCACCTTCTTGCACATGCACCACAATGCCAACCTGTTCAACAATTGTCATCAGGAACTGTGTACTTGATTTGATTACAACCCTATATTTTTTATTCCTAGGTTATTACACTGTTAGTTCAGAATTAATTTGTTATTATAGCCTGTTATCATTAGTATTATTGTTATTAATGTTTTTATTTTTGGAGCCAAAGCATGTAGGCTACCACCATCCTGATCGCCCGCCTAAAAAAGTTAATCGCAATCACATCCTTTGGACTTTGTCAAAGGTAAGTAGCATAGACTACAGGGCAGACTAAATTTAGAATTTAAAGTAAATTAAAATATTCATACTGTACAATTACTGTACATACTGCTCTGAACTTCTGCAGAGCTAGAATGTAAGTATCGATATTACCCCTGAACAGACGGTATTGTAATTCATGCACAGGCATTTTCTTTGGTATGCCCTGTCTTTTTCTTTGGTATAAACAGGTAAATCCAGTAATAAATTAGTGCAATTTTTAATAATAAAAATATAGTAAAATGTACGGGTAATCACCAATAATTTTTACAGGAGTCATACTGTAGTGACCCGCCAGTTAAAGCAGACATTGGACGGCGACTGAGCTCAGCAACCTCTTTTAATTTTAATTTACAGTAATAAAAATACAGGGCTTTAAGAAGAACAAATCAAAAAACAAGAGAAACACTCAAGGTGAGTCAGCGGTGGACTGGCAATCTGTGCGTTCTGGAAAAGAACTGCTGACCGGTGCACGGCGGCCTCGGTCTGTCTTTCTTGGCCGAGACGCAGACAAATTTCCAACTTGTGGGGCTAATAAAGGTTTATCCTATCTTATCACTGCACAGCTGGTGAAGAAACTCCAGGCTGTTTTTTAGTCCCAGTCTGCCCCTGCTCTGAGTATGGCCATATTTAACCATCCCAAATTGTGCTTTCTTTGTGTTCTCCCAACAGTACAAAAACATTTATACAGTTATATTTTATATGGAAATGTAGCTGAATTTACTTTACTATTTATATTTCAAAATTATCAAATTAGGCCTATATTTTTCTTAATAATTTAGCACTAAAATGCATGAAGAATTATATATTGCCACGAAAAAAAACAAGAGTTTTCACCAACAATTATTAGTTCGGTTCTAAGAAAAAATGCCTGAATCCGAAATATTTTAATTTAATTTTAAACTCAGCTTAATATATTACCCTTAACATCTCCCACAGTTAGTTCATACAAGCATATTTTCTTTGGTATCCCCTGTCATTTTCTTTGGTATAAGCAGGTAAATACAGTAATAATTTAATGTCATTTTTTAGTAATAAATATACAGTAAAATGTACGGGTAATCACCAATATTTTTTACAGTTCAATAATTTACTGTTCATCAGCGGCGCGTCTTATTCAGTGGGCTTCAGGAGGAGTGTTATTGTAGTGACCAGCCAGTTAAAGCAGACACTGGATGGAGACTGAGCTCAACAATCTCTTAATTTAATTAAGAGTAATAAAAATACAGATGCAATCAGCAGCAAGGAGAAGTAAATGAATAAATCAGAACAAGGTCTGACTACAGCCCTGGAGGTAACACAGGAAAAACAAGAGACCCCTCAGGCCTACTACAGCCACTTACGAAGGGGCCTATTTTGGACCACGAAATGAGCCAGACATGGAAGAAGACATCGATTTCAAGGCCGTCTTCCTCAGAAATCTTCACCCAAAGCTAAGCCACTACTTAGGTCTCATGGCCAGCCACCGCAGACTTAGCGTTCAGGGCTTACAACAAGCAAAGAGCCTCTGCAGAAGAAACCCCTGAAGCCACAACCATGCTAAGTATGTCCACATCGATTCCTGACGCGACCTTAAAGGCTGAACATGCTGAGACCCGCTCCCGAGACCATGATGAAAGATGGATGGCAGTGCTCCAGCATAGCAACTACCCTAATTTGGGTCAAGATCCGGCCAAGATGGGTCCCTCGTCCAATGTCCGTCCAATGTCCGACAATACACACACCCGTTTCCCCAAGACCCACAGCGATACTACGAATACAACGAAGAAGAAGACAAACACGCAGAGGAAGATGACGTGTCTTTACTCCAGCTACTGAAGGATTTTCTCACTCAACATCCACCCAAAGGCCCAAAGGACTTCAAGAGGAAAAGCAAGAAGGCGCAGCACCCACACAGTGGCACCATCCCTTCAAGCTTCAGAGAGAGCAAGCTGGAGGCTGTAGATTGACTACCAATCCCTGAGTAACCATAGTATCCCAACCTGTCCATCATATTTCTGTGTTTGTGTTTTTCATTTTCCTGCCTGTTTCCACTCTCTCTCCTTCTCCTTAATATACCTTAGATAAGTTTCATTTATGATTACCTCTCCCTAGAATTCTAAACATGATCTAGAACCAGGATCTCAGTTTCTTTTGGTTGTAATGCTTAGGACCTGGGGTGACTCATGCGTACCCTGAAAGTTATTGAAGAGGAGTCATTTACAGTTCATTTCATCCTTTGTATTATTTCTGCATCAGTTATAGCAGGTCACTGACGTGCTGCAACATACCTGAACCTTTTCCTTTCACAGGCCTGTGTAGGGGATTATGTGAGTTTAGAATTTATGTTTAATTTAGACATTCTCCACCAGAATCAGTTTAAGCTGATTGATCAATTAATCAATAAACAGTCAATTATTAATTAATTATTACTTTATTTATTAGGGGTTTCCTAATCAAGCAGGGTTCATTAAGTAATCCAGCATAAACCATTCGACCAGCAAAGTGGTTCTGCAG
>JBBPCX010064991.1:0-13933 GCA_037974365.1 Hydrocynus forskahlii | reverse complement strand
TCTCTCTCTCTCTCTTTCTTTCTCTCTCTCTCTCTCTCTCTCTCTCTCTCTCTCTCTCCCTCTCTCTCTCTCTCTCTGTCTTTCGCTCCCTCTCTCTCCCCCAGTCAAGTCTGCCTGTGGGCTGTCAGTGTCCACTGACCTGTGTGAGATTAGACAGTGAGCTAGCGGTTCACTATTCCCACACAGAGAGAGGAGCCTTCACATACAGTACACGCACGCACGCACACACACACACACACATACACACACACACACACGAACGCTTGCATGCATATAGACAGCTCGTCTCTCCATCTCTCGCGGCCTTTCATTCTCTCAGCTGTCGTTGAGAGCTCGTAAGAACTCACACTGAAATTCTCACAGACGGCAAAACTCTCCAGTGACCCCCTTCTGAAAAGTCCATTTCCATAAATCTACAAATCTGAGGTTTGTGTGTGTGTTGGGGGGGGTTAGAAGATTTCATGCGTGTGTGATCCCCCCACCCCGTGCTGAGGGAAAAGCGATGCTGCTGTCTGTGTGCCCAGTAAACCTTTATAAAACATTTATAAACCTCCAATAAAACGGAAGTCCGTCTGAAGAAGGTTATGCAGGTGTCACATGTCCCTATGCTTCAGAAAGCTGTGAATTTTGTAAACCTTACTTCGAGATTATTCTTCAAGAAAAACACCAATAAAACAATACAAAACATTGTGACAAATAGGAGAGCTGCTTACTACACGATATGCCATAATTTCTGATTAGCCATTGATTGTGTTCATCCATTCTTACTCTGGTCTAGCTTAGTTATTTAACTGCGTAGCGTTGGAGCTCTTAGTGGTGCTAACATCTTACTAGTGGCCATGTGGTTCGTAGATAAATCCCTGATGACACAACCATCCATAGCCGAGCATCTGAAAGAGCATAAACTGGCTCCCAACACCTCCATCTCCAATTCCATCACTCGCCCATGTGTGTTTGTTGTCTGATGTAAAAGATATGGCAGTTGCCCTCCAAGCATGTTCAGCTGTCCAATGATGTTGCTGTAGAGGCAATTTGAAATGACACTCCAGAGCTCCAGTTGACTTGAGGGGAAACATGTGTTGGCTTTCACTCTCAGCTGGTAGCTCAGTGTGATGGAGGGGGGCTATTCTGTGGATGGGATTGGCTATGATGAGGGAAAAAGAGCGCCTCCAAAAACGGAGACAAAGCAAGGTAACTTCTCGGCTGTAGTCGACGTTACATTTGTTTAGGGTGGTCTTTCCATGCTTGACCCACAAATCATGATCACCAATGGCTTTTAAAGGATAGAGATGGGAGATATGCCATGTGCAATATAATGTGTAGTTTTCCTATTGGGTGCTAAATCATTTTATTTTGTGCAATATCTTATTATGTGCAATAGTCTTGTCATGTGAAGATCACTACTTACGTTAATATTACAGATCTACTGCTGATCTCTATTTCATGCAGTAACAGACTCCTAATCACTATTTGTGTTATTAGTAATTTACTTTACTGTATTTATACCACAAAATGTGGGTATATAGCATAGTGTATTTCATACTGAGTATTTTATTGGATTTATTTAGACTTTATGTTGTATATTGTTCTTGTTTTTCTGTCTCTGTGTTTCTGTGCAGTCATAATCAGTAACCTTGTCTGATTCTGATTCTGACGTTAGCAGGCCTTGACACTGCAGTGAACGCTTGGTTTTCTACACAGTCAGGATTTGTCCTGAAAATATATGAAAACAGGCACAGTGAGACACACACAGTCAATTGGCCTAATGTTGCTCCCATACCTGCCAATACTGTCAGGCGCTTTGGCCAGACTGCAGCTCATTTACTTCATCCAAACGAACTGTTAATTTAGAGTGACCCTGGCCCTGTTTTGCCTCTCTTCTCGCCGAGCCTCGAGCACTTTTTAACACTCGGTTTCGTATTGGTGGTTTTTTTGGTGGCATCTCCTTTTTCGCCTTCTAATTCCATAGACCTGGGGATTTCCTCCTCTTCGGCTGTAGGCCACATTCTGGAGTTTAAAAAATAACCCCCCTTTAGCTAAATTGTACCCAGCGGGCACCAGTCCTCACACTCCTCCCTACCTCTGAATTAATTTATGCAGGCATGCCCTGATTACAAGAGCTTTAGCTTTTAATATGTCTACCATCCAGCTTTTGGATGGCATTTATTAGCTTCATTATCCAGCACCTCTTTCTTTTTAGACCCTGTGTTCATGAGTCCATGCCATTTTTACATTACTAATGCCTGGTATTCTCTAGTGGGTCTGTGTGGATACACTACAGCCACAGTGGCTGAGCAACCTAAAGAAGGAATGCGTAGAAAAATAGTGAGAAAAAGGCAACATCTGTCACAAGAAACAATAAACTAAAGAATCTTTGGGCCTAATACAGATGCACCAATATGTCTGGTGCTTTCAGCAAACACTGTAATGTTGTCAGTTTCCTTCATTACATTTCATCAGGAGCTGCTGATGAAATTTCACAAATCCAGACAACGGCTGGAGGAACCAAGGAGGAATCCGGAACTGAACCTGTGTTCTCCTCACCAGCTCACACAATATCAACTACTTTTTACAAGCAAAACAAATCTTGAAACTTTTTTCTGCTTTCGTGTTTGTTTGCATTTATTCTCATGTTAACTTTGCTAGCAAAAAAACCCACTTTATTAGACGCTGAGAAAAATGGCTTTAAACGGTTAGCATAGATGCCTAAGACGTTTGGTTTTAGCCATACTGGCACTGGCTGAGTTTGCCTGAAGTGTGGTGAACATTACTGTGAGTAACAAGAAGAACTTTACACGGGGGGTTCAACAGCTGAGTGCTTATAAACACACACACACACACACACACACACACATATGTGTGTGTGTATGTGTATAAGCACTCAGCTACAGTGATATAATCTGAATTTTGGTGTTAGTCGAAACACACCCTAGCCTCAGTCACTTACCTACCCTCACACAGTTGTAAAAACATAAAAGCACTACTAAACCACAGAAAAAGAAACTCCCTCACTCATACACCATGTCACTGCATATTCTAACATCACGCACAACTAAACAACTTTGCCCGCATAGTCCGTACATACGACGCTAATGGTGTGAGCCAACCAATGAGCGTGGTAAACTTGAAACATCATATGTCGAAGTTGTTGTAACCCGAGGACCCCTTGTTTGTGTGTGTGTGTGTGTGTGTGTGTATATATATATATTTTTTTTTTTTCTTTTTTACAGATAATTTGTCGAGCAGTTCAAGCAGTTACATTTCAAATCTCCCATGTACTTTGAAAGTGTCAGATAAAAAGTCAGATAAAATGGCAGCAGTGTGTGATTTGGCTGGTGTTCTTAAAGGCGTTTTGTAAACTGATGGACACAACCAAACTGGGCCTGCCCTTCAGGGGTGGTTTTTCATTAGCACAGTGGAACATTAAGCGTTTGGAGCCCATCAAAAAGGGTACTAATAATTCGGAGAGAAAGGAGCTGCGGCTCCGCCAACCACCCTCCTCGTTCAGCCAGTGCTAATGACTCATATTCAAAATGTAACAGTCGGCAACGGTTATATATAGAAGCACGACCAACTGTTTGAATGTTTAAATGGCTCTTCTCGACACTCTCAGGAAAAAGGCTATTGTCCATATTCAGTTTAGCCCCCCGTGGTAAAAACGGTCTAAATGTATATTCAAGGGTACAACATGGTCTTTATAGTCCAGTTCTGTACCATAATATGATACTAAATGTGATAATAAGATATGATACTATGATACTAAATACAAAAAAATGGCATATTTGTACCAAATATGATATATTTGGTACAAATATGGTTCATGAATAAACTGCATTCAACATTTTTTTTTTTTTTTATAAATCTGCACAGTAACTGGAGACAGAGCAGAAATCTGTAACCAAACCCGTGTTCTTCTACCCAGCTCACAAAATATCGACTACATTTTAGAAAAAAAGATATTGTGATACTTTTTCCTGCTTTCTTGTTTGTTCGCATTTGTTCTAATGGCACTGTTGATATAAAGACTTTTGCACAGTACTAAGACTTTTAACTGCAATGGGATATGGTATTAGATACTATAGGTACTGAATACTTTTAGTGTTTGTACTCTGATAGGTAGACGTTTTTGAGAGATATTTTTCAAAGTAGCATCAAAAAAGGGTTCTGCTGTTGTTATAAGCCAACAGCTTTGGTACCGTTTCAAAGTCAAAGTCATATTTATAGTAAACGCTGTTGTCTCGGCCATATACATGTAGACAGTGAAAGGAGGCAAGATTTTAAAGAGTACAAAAAGACAGAGCATACTAGGGCATTAACGACTTCAGATTTTTTCAAGTCAACTTATCCGTCATCAAAGTCGAAGTCGAGTTGACTAGTCGTTTGATGACGTCATCACACACGCAGCGGAGGAACACAGGCGTCTAATACTGAGCAACTTTTAGTAAAATTCTCTGTAACATTATCAGTCAACTTGACAATTATACAAAACAAAACAAAGGCTGATACCTTGAATTTTCTCGTAACTTTAAGTGTACAACAGAAAGTGGGAACAGTTTAAGCCGCGGCGCCACTCATCTCCTCTGGACTGGACGACTCTCTGCAGTGCTAGCGTTAGCCATGTTAGCTAGCGGTGCCATTTCAGATGCTGTGCAGAACGCCAGTACTGTTACTGTACTTTAACGCCGACTTGCGGGTCTCCTCTGCTGCCATGTCTCTTGTCTTGTTGTGGTTTTGTGTTTAGATTCCACTCGAGCCAATGTTACCGGCCTTTTTATGAAGGGACTATAATAATTGGTTAAGTCACGGAACGCGTGTCAGCGTCAGCCAATCAGAGGCAGAGACTGCGTTGTGTACACAAGCGCGCACAGAGAGAGGAAAAAACACGACTAGTCAACTTCTCTCAGGGGGCGTCGACTTGTGCCTCTGAAGTCGACTAGTCAACTTTTCTGTTAATGCCCTATAGCATACACTTATAGAATAAGTAAATATGGTATATGCTAAGAGTATACAGTGTTAGTGTTATGCAGACAAACCAGGCAGTTCCATCCAATCTCACTGCAACCCTGGAGGCAGCTTGTATTTTCAAACACGAGACAGTGAGCAGTTTTATTTAGCACAAACTTGACTGTATTAATTGCTACACAAATGAGAGTGATGTGAAATTAACGAGCATAAAAGGATATGTAATTACATTCTGAAGTGCGGCTGATAGCGCGTGAACCGCTGCTCCGCAGCTATGTGTTATACAATAGGGGACGGCTGTTTACAATGGAGAGCTTGTGGAGGAGTGTTGTGATTCAGTTTCGCTTTCTTCCATTTTTTTTATATTGGGACACTTACTCATCAAAACAGCTCATGACTTATTCATCCCCAGCCCAGACCCAGATGCTCTCCACGCCGTCCTTGCCGCCACTGTGATGTCAAAATACCACTGGACTTGTTCTGCCAACCCCACCCACCCCTCTCGGTTTCAAGCCGCAAATTTGCAATTTAAAGCGTAGCTTGGAACCCCACACTGAATGCAATTGATTTCGTTCATGTAAGGTCTGGAAGAATGTTTCGATATCTGTGTCTGTCTCAGGCTTTGACGTGCCATGGCGACATTCATTCATCCGTTCTCTGAGCTGCTTATTCTAACCAAGGTTGCTGGACAGTGGTGCTGCAGCCTATCCCTATCTGAATACACACTCACACACACACACACACACACACACACACACTTATATCATTTATACATAAGATAGATATAGCAAGATATATCTAGTCTTCCAAAGTTTATAACAGGGTATTCTGGGGGCGTTTTTTTGCCCTTTATTTGTTTCAGTGTTGACTAAAGGGGCGTTTTTGCTGTTGGCTACTTCTGGCATCAGTTGGATCTTTAAAACTTTAATAGTTTGCCATACTTCTAACACCAGACCCCTACAGGGCAGCTGCTCCAGGAACAGTGGGGCATCCAGACAAGATGTAGTGCAGATCCAACAGGCCTGACGCAATCCTTGGTGGAGAACAGGAGCGATATCTGGTGTTTTCCACTCCAGCAGAGCTCGTCTGTCCACTATTTGACCCTCTTACTTTATTTAGTGGACCCTCTTTACATCCTTAGCCATGAAGTGAAAGGAGAGAACAGCAGCAGCAATTTCAATGGCCAGCCGCGAACGTAGCTGGAGCTGTGGAGATGTTGTATGTTTTGTGAGGGGGGGGCAAGGAGTGTCTGAGAAAAGTCTGGAAAGGAAAAAAAAAGGCAAGGTTGCTGTGGCAGAAGACTTCAGTGGGCTTTCATCATGGCCTGCGTTATGTATTTTTGAGCATTGCTGCAGGGCAAAAATCGCTTCAAAATCCCAATCATGCTCCTCCACTTGTCTTCTGTTGAGAGTGGATGTATGGGAGCTTCTTGCTGTTGTTTTTATTGTATGTTGTTGATCTTTAACATGGGTATTATGGTGGTGCACTGGGTGGGCACTGTGAGTTGCCTCACAGTAAGAAAGTCCTGGGTTCGATTCCCAGACGAGGCTGTGGAGTTTACTTGTTCTCCCTTGCATGGGTTTCCGCTGGGAAAATGAATCTGAAGGTGTTTTCACACTTCAGCTCTTAAAGCGAACTCGATTAGTCAGCATTTTTTTGCGTATTTGTGAACACGACAAAGGAACTCAGACCCCTCTGAAACGAACGGAACCGAGACCACATAGGTTTGCTGTATGTCTGCAGCACGGTTCGGCTACCTCGCGCGTTATGAACACAAAGCACTCCGGGGTCGCTTGGATAGTTTTCACCCTTTAGCCCCGCTATAGGTAGATCACATGGTACAGCCCTGGGAAACAGACAACAGATAATAAAGAAATAAACCAATGAATACAAATGAGTAAAATAATGAAAAAAACCAATAAATAAATAAATAAATGAGACCTAGCGATTCTTGTCAAGATCAAGTTTCTTTACCAAGTTGCACAGCCTCAAATCGTTCTTGCTCTCCATCAGTTTTAGTGAAGAAAAATAGTAGCATAGATCTGTGTGGAAAATGTAAAAGTTCGGCGGAGCTTTTAACCATCATCTACTCTTATGGAGAAAAAAAAAGAATGGGGAACGTGAAGAGACAGTGGCGGCAGGTTGGATGAGGAACTGAAGTGTGAACAGAAAAAGAACTGAGCTCCCATCTGAGCTGAGGTGGACCAGAAAGAGAACCCAGTCCCTTTTCAAATGAACTCACAGTGTAAACCTAAAGTTCCCTTTCTTTTGGTCCACTATTTGGACCACTTCTAGAGGACTGTGTTTGCTTCCTTTAAAGAGGATTATATGTGAAAACACCCCGAGACGTGATAGTCTGAGGTGTGTCTTTGCCTTTGATCTTTTGGGGCAGCTGGTGGCCTGGTAGTTTGCCTCTGGGATCAGAAGGTCAGTGACGCCACTGATGTACCTTTGAACGAGGGACCGCCCCCACAATTCTCCTCAGGCGCTGCATCTCTGGATGCCCTCTGCCTCATTTGGGTCCATGGGTTAAATGCAAAGAACAAGTTTGTGCTGTTCACTACATCACATAGAACCAAAGTAATTGTAATGGAAAAAAAACATGTAATAATAATAACAACCACTACTGGGGTTTTAAAAATGGCAACATGTGCAAATACCCATACCGCAAATACCGCACGCAACAAACGGTGAGCGTACTGGGGAGCAAAAACGGTTTTACACCATTTCTATTTGTTGAAATCAGATTTAATTAATACATTCTAAAATGGTTAAAACTTATTCTCAGCTAAAGGTTTAGACCATGAGCTCAGTAACAATCAAAGTGGTAAAACTCTGTCTTTAGCAGCTTCAGTATGATCTGTCCAGAGTCACTCCTGGATCTACAGATGTCTAATGCAGTTCTCACACAGTTCATTCATGTGATTCTCAGCAGTGTTGGCGACAGGGTTAGTCTGACAAGCTTCAGCTAAAGTGAGGGTCTCAGACTCCGATGTCCTGCGCTAGATGGTCTTCACCAATGGTTGGTTTAAATGCATGCGATTAAAATGTCCTATACTTTTTACCCACATAATATTTTTATCCAGTTTAAAAAAAAAGAAAAGAAAAGTTATTTTTTATGTTGAATTTTTACATAACACACATCTGTTTAAGCCCATCTTAGTGTTTACGAGGGTAAATAAGCACATATCCTCTGCAGTAAACATTTTAATGCACAATAATGGATGTTTTGGGGGGTTTTTTGTAATATGTCTAGTTTCCAGAGTTGGCTTTTAATGAACACATTAAATGTCTGGATCTGTTGTAGAGGATTTTTGCAGTGCTTAAGTTTAGTTTCATTTGATTTAATATGTTAAATGTATTCATTCAGCACTAATTTTGTGCTAGAAAATACACAAGTTGACATCAGAACAAATGCAAATGTATCACAAAATATCAATGGGTGTTTTGTTAGTGAAAAGTTGTATTTGAAGTTTTGTGAGCTGGTTAGGACACATATTCCAGATTTCTCCTCCGGCCTTTGCATGAATTTGTGATCAGCAGCTCCTGATTTAATCTAATGAAGTGTTGATTGATGTATTTGAGATATTTGATAAGAACTACAATACTGGACTTCTGCGAGAGGACAAGGAATGATCACTTTTCACAGGAATCTTATTTGTATACATTCTAATAGTAGCTTTTACTGCTCAGCTTTTAATGTAATTTTCGTATAATTTTCTAATTTGTCTAAGACTTTTGCACAGCGCAGTACAAATGCTGAATTCTAATAACACTATTTTACAGACATCCATGCACTTAAACATCACTGGTGAATGTTAGAACTCAGGTTTAAAGTATGTGAGAATAAAACCATATGCTGTCTTTGTTGACCTGGAACATTGTGGGTGTTATTGTCGTGATAAACCCAATACATTTCATAAATCCAATATTCTTCATCATAACCACAATGTTTGGAGGCAGAAAACCTCACTCTCTTGCCCTCCTGAGGAGACTGAAATCCTCGAGCAGGCGGTGTTGAGATATTATTGTATGGTTTGTAATTATCATAACTCCTGCCAGACTCTGCGGTTGGGCGACTGATGCCCAATCGGACTCTTAAGTAGGAAATTTAATTGCATTGTACAGCAGACTGAGTCCTCACCCACTCAAACTAATGCCCTCCCTAGACATTATGCTCTTACCTCTCGTTCACGCTCTGCCTGACTAACACTAGGCTTTACCATTAACAGCTGGTTTAATTAGCCCTTAATACTGGTGTCATTGATTTGCTGTCTTGGCTTAGAAATACAGCACTGTGCAAAAGTCTTAAGCCACCCCTTTTTTCTTCATATTTTGCTTCCAAAGATCCTTGTATTTTTAATGTAGTCTTGAGGAACAGTTCTCCAGGATTCCTGAAGGACTTTCGAAACTCTTATTTTCAGGCCAGTCCCTGAACCTGACCAGTTTCACAGGAATGCTGTTGTTTGTTAAGACACACAGTGATCTACGTATGAATCATTCAAGCACAACAAAGCACATCTAACTGAAGGCCTGAACCGATGAAGAAACAGGAGCTGATGATTCCATATGCTCAGGCGGTGATCAGTATACTGGTGTACTGTTGCACGAACAAGGTGATTTAAAGCAAAATATAAAATAGGCAATGAGAGGTATCTCAAGATTTTGCACAGTACTGTATATTTCAGTATTTCATAAATGTGAATATGCTCTGGTCTGTTCATTCCATACTATTATACTAAATGAGCAGCAACTGAAGGGCACAATAGTAGGAAAAAGAGGGTGGATATACCCCTCATGATTGGACAAATGTGAAATCTTTGGTCTAATCAAATCTAAGGAGGGATGTTTGGATGTGTTTGAGGTAAATTAGTCTCCTCAGAGGTGGATATCTGCTGTATACCTCCATACACTCTCCACTACATAAGAGCTAATGTATAAGAAAAAAGGCAATCCCCCTAGAAACCATCTCCATTAAAGTCCTACCATGTGTTTAACTGACCCAGTTTGTGATTTTCTTCAGAGAGTAAACTCAAACCGTTCTCCATGTTCATCTCTTTCCTGCTCAGCGGTGACATGCCCCCCTCCCCCCAGTGTGGTCCATGGTGAAGTGGAGGGGTCCGTGTTCCAGTGGGGCTCGAGCGTGGGCTATCGCTGCCTGACGGGCTACGAGCTGTCCTTCCCGGCGGTGCTGACCTGCGTGGCTAGCGGCTCCTGGAGCGGGGAGGTGCCTCTCTGCATGCGTGAGTTCAGCAGTTCATTTAAATTGCAGCATCAGCATCAGTTTCTTATCTGCTCTCATTCATTTGAGTCCTTTATTGGAGAAATGCCTTGACCATTAGAAGTCATTAGTGATGGCAAAAGCATGGTGTAATTTTACTCACTCGTAGCTCATCAGAACAAGAAATTGTGTTGAAACTGCAGGTTCTACAAGATCAACCCACATTTATGTTTGTCAGAAGATGGGGTGACCTTTCATTACAATGCGAAGAGTGGTCTAGATTTTCAGCCCCTCCCTCTAATAGATGAAAGCAAACACTAACGTATGGACCACGAGCTAAACACATGCGCTCTGAGTTTAGATTTTGATCAAAAACTGTTAGTATTCATTTTTATGTATCACCTTTGTGACATCACAGGTGTTTTCAAATTAAAGTGACCCCTAATAGTCACATGTGAACACACCATAGCACAGCACACCGTGTAAACAGTGTGAAATTCCTTCTGTGCATTTAACACATTCACCAAGAGAAGCAGTATGTGTTTACATTCTACATCAAACTCTTTTATCTCAAGTATTTTGCATGCTATGGGTCATTTAAGTTTCTCCAACCTAGAGAACATGCCCATTTGTATCGCAGCTGGCCTCAAACTTTTGACACAGCGTGTAAACCCGGGGTTCAAGGCCTCTGTCTGCTATGAAGAAAGTATATCAAAGCCTTTCTCAGCTTGGCCTAGGGCAGCCTCGGGGGGGATCATGTCGACCCCATGACCCCGCGTGTCATATATCTGTTGTAGTTCGACTGTTTCGATGCCTCCATTTGCAATTCTTTCAGAAAATGTGCTGGGGTACAACATGGAACTGTGCCAGCTGCTGAAGAGCAGCATCTCTGGAGGGGGGAAAAAAAGAGAAACAACTCTGAAAATTCCTCTGCTCATTTAGTGCTGATAAGGCGCAAATGGTAATTCACTCCAGGAGAGGGTCTGCCCGGGCTACCGGATTAGCGTTCCAGTAATACAGCAGTTAAAGCAGCGCAAATCATGTCTGAATGAGTGAAGCCGAGTGGCAGCTCAGGTATTACAGCTATGGGCTTGCACAAGCAAGCTTGAGTAGCAAGCGTGAATATTAAAGAGCTGAATCAGAGGCTTTAATGGATGTACTTAATCATGCTAACATACATTCAGCACCGCGGACAGTGCCTCTGCACAGGCTGCCGGGACAGTCCATCGTCTTCACCAGCCTTTAGAGGAGCATTAAAGGGCTAAATCCTAAATAATTCTTCTTTAAGTTTTTTTTTTTTTTCCATCCCACAGACATTTGTATGAAATGCACCAATTATTATAATAGTTATTATTGTTATTGTTGTTATTGTTATTGTTGTTGTTGTTGTTTTTGATAATGTTGTTGTTGTTGTTGTTGTTGTTATTATTATTATTAATTTCACAATATTAATTTTGCCCTATTAATGCTCGCATAGGCCCCAGCGTCTCCCATGGCCCTGGTTAGCAGCTCAGATAATGACAATGATAATAATAATCATCATCATCATCATCTTCATCATCATCATCATTTTATTTTGGCCAGGCATGTCTAAAGTCCGGTCCACGTGTCAATCATGGCCCACTGTCAGATTTCATACGGTCCGCGGCTTCGGTCTTATAACGTGTTATTTATGGCTTGCTAGCTCTGTCAGAATAAATCATTCTTTAAAAATGTAATTCCTCCTTTTACCACATGGCAGCACCATTCTAATGGTTCTGCATCTCAAGGGCGGAGCCGTGGGGTGGCTCTATTGGCCACCCCAAGCACCGCACCACAGTCATCGCTATTTTTTATTTTTTTACCCAGGCACTTTTGCTGCGCTTACACTTTTGCTGCGTGCACTCATTCCAAATGTTGTTGCGGTGTCTGGTTTACGTGCCTTAAATAAACCGGCCGGCCAGGTAATTTTGGGCCGGGGCGGAAACCCGTCACCACCTCCCCCCCAACCACTTTTGTGGTTAAAAAAATGTCAGAATGAACTCTTGGCCCTCGGGCATCTTCACTTTATCAAATTTGGCCCTCTTTGCAAAAAGTTTGGACAACCCTGATTTAGGTGATGCTATTTTTATGTATATATTTTTGTGACCATTTTCACCTTTTTTATCACTTAGAATTGAGCTGACTGTTGTAACCCTGCCTTTAAAACTGATATCTGACAAATGCAAATGAGCTCTGTTTTGATTGGCTGCCATGTATTGTTGCCTCCCATTCCCATTCCTGAATTACTCCTTATGACCTCAGGGTTAATGGGTGGGTCCGAGGTGCTGTGGGCTGAATAGGAGGATATATGACAATGTGTTGGTTCACATTGTTAACTCACTAACAAATGTTAACTCACTCTGTTTCTGTTGGGATTGAGGGGCGCCACTTGAAACTTTAACAGTGTTTACATTTCACATCAAACTCATGCTTCAGAAAGGCGGGGAAAATTCAGTGTTCTGTGACATAGGCCCTTTAAGATTCTGCTTTTGTTGCGTGGTGTGTGGAGCAGCTCAGAAGCCCTGTATTATTCATCAAGAAACTTTTCTCCGACACCAAGGCCTAGCTGGGCCTCCGCCAGGTCCATTTATTATGCACAGCTTGGTTTGGATGGTTTGGGCCAGAGCTGTTGAAATTATTCTCCCACGCAAACACACACACACACCAAAAAGGGCTAGATTAGAATTGAGATGGCGTACAGTAAGCACACCGCTGCCTCTTTTGTTGACGGAGGCAGATCTGGCCCGTGACACCATGGTGACAGGTGCGGAATAAGAAATGGAGGGACTTGTTTGCGTGTCGCGACTGAAGATGCCTCTCCACGACCTCCCATTTGCATGTTTATCCATCATCGGCCTGTCACGCTCCTGCTGGTGCCCCCCCTTCTCCCCCAACCCCCCCACCCCAACCTCTGTCAGGCATTCTAATTTCACCAAGTGGGCCACAGAGCACGTCATCATCTGCAAAGCACCACTTTCTGGAATAGGACTATATGATCATTACACATTATATCATAATAGGAAAATTGTTCTTGTATTAAATTATATAATTATAATTATATTATTTACATAGTTGAATGTGCCGACAACAAAATCACACAAAAATTGTCAATGGAAATCTAATTATTCAACCCATGGAGGTCTGGATTTGGAGTCACACTCAAAATGTGGAACAACACACGACAGGCTGATCCAACTTTGATGTAATGGCCTTAAAACAAGTCAAAATGAGGCTCAGTACTGTGTGTGGCCTCCACGTGCCTGTATGACCTACAACGCCTGGGCATGCTCCTGATGAGGTGGCGGATGGTCTCCTGAGGGATCTCCTCCCAGACCTGGACTAAAGCATCTGCCAACTCCTGGACAGTCTGTGGTGCAATGGGGCGTTGGTGGATGGAGCAAGACATGATGTCCCAGATGTGCTCAATTGGATTCAGGACTGGGGAACGGGCAGCCAGTCCATAGCATCAACGCCTTCATCTTGCAGGAACTGCTGACACACTCCAGCCACATGAGGTCTAGCATTATCTTGCATTAGGAGGAACCCCGGGCCAACCGCACCAGCATATGGTCTCACCAGGGGTCTGAGGATCTCATCTCGGGACCTAATGGCAGTCAGGCTACCTCTGGCGAGCACATGGAGGGCTGTGCGCCCCCCCAAAGAAATGCCACCCCACACCATTACTGACCCACTGCCAAACCGGTCATGCTGGAGGACGTTGCAGGCAGC
>JBBPCX010064929.1:0-13937 GCA_037974365.1 Hydrocynus forskahlii | reverse complement strand
GGAGACGGGACTCTACTAGCCAGTCCCGTTGCAGGAGACGGGACTCTACTAGCCAGTCCCGTTGCAGGAGACGGGACTCTACTAGCCAGTCCCGTTGCAGGAGACGGGACCTTATATGTCATATTAACCTGTTCTGGTGTTCATCCTTTATAGTAAGCTTGTTTTTCTTCTCGCTATTGGCTTTTGTTTAAAAAGTTTTATTTTAAAGAATGGTAAAAGACACAGCCCTGCTGTATGGTTGGCTATGTCTTAATGTCACAGCCAAATCGGTAGAAGTGCCAAAAGAGCCCCTTTTCTTCCCATGTCTTGGGTTTGAGCTTGCGGTAAGTAAGTACAGATGTATGTCTTCCGTAAAGCTATAATAACTAGAATCAGGTCACCAGTGCTGAGTGTGGATGGATGATCCCCTGCACCACCACCACCCCCACTTTTATCAGTGTCTCTGAGCTTCTGACATGTGGATTATGGAAGAGCCTTTGCATGGAGGGAAGACTTGCAGCTTAATGCACCATTGCTCTGTTAACTGAAACCTCTCCTTTGCATTCAAATTCCTCTACACCTCGGAAGTGGCAGTGGCATGTAATAGATCTTTTTTTTCCCCAAAATGGAAGAGATGCTAAATCTTTTCCACTGACCATAAATACACACACAGATATACTGTGGGAGCCTCAAATCTGTCTTATTAGCTTCAATTTTGTGGTTTAGGGGCACCCCATTGATGCGAGGCGCATGTGTTACGTTCAGTAATGTGGCGGATTGCTTCAGCAAGAAGGTCCTGGGTTCAATTCACGGCCAGGCAGGACAAGAGTCCTTTCCGTATGAAGTCTGCATGTTGGAGGTGAATTGGAGATGCTAAATTGCACCTAGCTGATAATGTGTTTGGGGGGGTTAGCAGTTCAGACAGTGGTTGGATAAATGTTCTTTTTTTTGTTGTGGCTCTTTATGGTTAGCAAAGTAGCTTGCTTACTTACTTCACCATCATAGAGGGCTTGTTCTATCATCAATCTTCAAGTCTTACCTTTTCCCATAATTAAGCCCATGCGGACACCTAATTGGTACTGGCATGTGCAGCCTCTTAAATCGAGGCCCCTGTTACTGACCAAAGGCTTTTTGCTTTGACTGTGACCTTTCTCTAGTGTATGTGAGTTTTCCTCAATTCTTTTGACTCATCTGTGTTGCCTTCAAAAGCGTCTTCCCCGCTTCTGTCTGCGATCATCCAGAAATGTCAATATTTCCTCTGCCTGAGGCTTTCTTCCTCTATTTGTTGTTTCTTTGTGCTGCCAAATCAGGTGAGTTGACAGGCAGAATCAGGGCCAGTTTTTTTGAAGTGTTCTCCTCCTCCAGCGATGAATGAAAGCAGCCCTCCGTTCTTCCTGAAGCGGTGTGTTATTGGAATAGTTGGCAGCGTTCATCGAGTGGACAGGTGGACGAGAGGCTCGCTGGAGTTCATTTGGATTAGCTTCCTGGCACTCGGAGTGCTACCGTTTTCACGGCTCTTTAGCCCTCCCGCTCATTTATTCACGGGGCCTTTACCGTTTCCATGTCAACAGCGAGAGGCATGCAGGCCGTCGCCACAGGAGCGGAAAGCCAGCCACGGACACAATGAAATCCTGGCCACTTTTATTTGACGACCAAATGAAGTCACAGAAATGGAATTCTGCAGAACTTGGGGCTCCATTTTCATGCTCCCCTTCCGAGAGTGTTAATTTTCTTCGCTTTACTCGAGGTCAGCATGAGGACCGCTACACTTTGGGCCCGTTTTCTTGGTAGAAAGTGCTTAAAGAGAGTCATTAATGAAGAATCGTAAATGTAACTGAACCCTTACAGGAAGAGTTTGTCAAACCAAAATTGGACCATTTTCCACTTACAGCAGATGGAGTCGATCATCCAAGACGTGTTTGGAGTCCAAATTTCACTTTTTTTTGTTTTACTTTTGGACTGGAGTTAATGTTGCTCACAAAAACTTTGCATCCAGCTCCTCTTTAATATGTTGTTTCCATTCAGAAGAAAACATTCAGACTCGAGCTGTATATTTTAGTAATATATTCGCACAGCAGTGATACGCATGATACTTTTGTAAGTTACTGTAGTGCTGACGGTAGGTGTATGTGAGCAATATGTGTAACATGCATTTGCATAGCATGATAATGTATATATGAATGTTTTTACCCACAATGTGTTTTGTGGCCGTATTTTAACTGGATTGTTCGTGGCTAGAGATATTTGTGTCACTTTGTGAATCACCCATGCCCCTATTGGCTGGCATGTGAGATGAAACTGATGCAACAACCAGCTAACACAGTGTTAACTTATATAACAAAATAACTAAAAACAATTGAATTGACTAATGCCACTTAACAGATTTCTCTTGTTTGACCCTTTGGTCCAATTGTAGTTCCAGGCTAAAGCCAAGCTGCACCTGTTCTGTATGTTTGTATGTTAGAGAGACTCGTTCAATTACAGCTTTAAAAAGGCTTTCAAAGAGATCATTTCAGCACCTTTGGCCACGAGCTGTATGACCAAGGGTGAGAGACTTCATAAATAGGAAAACATCTTTCTTTAGAGTCAATTTTTTTGGAAAAAGTCTTAATTAATTAGATTAATTAGATGAATCTATTTGACTGCGCAAGAAAGGCAATTAATCATGGTTGATTGTTTTAATCGTTTGACAGCCTTTAGTTATACAATGCTCTTGCCTCACGAGACAGAGAGACAGAGAGACAGAGAGAGACACCTCCATTACTGGATAAGAATATCTACCATCCATAGGCTCATCCATCACCTTGTCCAGCACCTGTCTGCCTTGCTGTTCGTATCTATACCTCGATTAGAGCGACAATGAAGACGTCCAGTCTCTTCACTATCAGCGTTGTGTATCAGGCCATGGTTTCCAAAAAGCCTTAGAGAACTGCAGAACTTTATTGTAAGATTGTAATTCCACAACATATCATTGCTGACAAAAACATTTGTCAGTTGTAGTCCTGGTCCATAACAAAGCAGTTACCTCAAACTGCTTACGACCGTTAGAAGCAGCTTTGTTCGGAACTCAAACTTTTCCCATTCAGGTGAATCCAAAATAGTTGCTTTGGTTATTTAAACATACATGTCTACATACATAGCGTGTTATTCATATGCATGCTGCTCGTACACAAACTTTCAGCATTAAATTAACACACAAACGTATCCTGTGTATAATTGATGCCCAAATGTACATTGTTAAACTATTATACCAACAAACAAGCAGCAACTAAAGGCAGCATCAGTAAAGGCCTAGCAATGCGTGTCAAGGGAGGAAACTCATCATTTGGTAATGAACATGATTTCCAGACTTCTGGCACTGCACCTAGCCATCAGTCAGTTTAGCCAGTCTATCTGCTGCCTGATCACGGTGCTGGTTTGTCAGCAGCGACCACCTGAGCTGTACTGCCGACTTGCTAACAAGCTGTGGGTTATGCTGCAATAAATGAGGAGCATACTCCATCCCGAGCCAAGAGACCAGACTCACCCTTAAACGTGAACCAGTTGTTCTCAGAACACCACTTGGACATCCTGCATTTGAGCCCCCAAAGCCTGCTGTGGTCCTCAGGGCTGCACCAAACTGGGATGCATATTACATTGGGCAAAGTCTGAGCATTGGGCAAAGTCTGAGCTGATTTACACACTTCTTTTAACACTATCCTTAGTGACCTCTGACTGCTGCAGACAAGTGTCATTAGGCCCTGTCCTGTCATACCTGAGCCTAGCTAACAGCTTCATGTCCAGTAGCTGGTGTAGCTAATTTCATATGCCATGAAATTTTCATCCAAGAATTAAAACAATGCATGTATTCTATGTTATCTAATTCTGTCCAGTTACTTTAGAAGCTTAATTCACTGAATTTGTTAAACCCTATACATCTTAACAGTTTAATTTCAAATCCATTGGTGGTAGGCATAGAGGAAGTGTCCATATATTTCTGAACCTTACTTTACAGTCTGAACTGAAGACCTCGCTCCAGTAGTCACAGTTCATCACTGCTATTCATTGCCACACCTTCTGTGTGTGGTCTGGTGTTCTGATTTGAACAATGCTCCTAGTGCCCCCCACCCCCCCATATTATTCCTTTATTTTCTTTAGAGGAGCAGCAGAACGTGCAGTATTTCAGTCAGCAGAAGTTCCCAAGCTCTTTTATTTGTGGATTGGGGAAGTGGTTTCAGGTTTTCCAGGAACTGAGTTTGGGCTTTTTTGTTTTCTCCCGCCCCTTGCCGGTGAATATCGCATTCTGTATCGTGCGCAGCATGTTTATAAAAGAGAAACATTCCTCATATTCCAGGGATCCATCTCTTTCAGTGTCAATAACCGAGTGCCTTGGACGCGCAGGTTTGTTTTCGGAGCCTGTGAACTCGCCTGGGTTTGTGCCGATGAGCCGTTGTACGGAGTGTGTGTGTTTAAAAATAGCCATTGTTTGTTGTGCTGTGGGTTAGTGTTGCACGGTGAAGTGGTTTCAGCCTATTGGGATTTTTTGTCCGCCCTATTCTCAGTTTGCTGAGGAGAAGAAAACCAAATAAAGTAGTTCCGAGCACTGTAGTGGTGCATGGCTCGGCTCCTCCACAGTTCTTGGCAGTACGGAAAAAACTGAATAACCAAGAACATTATTATCGAGAAGTGGTCCGTGAATCACTGTTCCCTATATTGGTGGCTCATTTAGAATAATAGTATAGGGAACAAAAGAGTAATACTATATAAAACACTATTTTAATGAACAGAAGTAACCCCCCATCACTGTTCCCTATATTTGAACACTGTATAAGACATTATCGTAGGGTACAGAAATGGTCCCCTAATTATAGCTTCCTACATTGGTGCCCCATATAGAATACTATTATAAGGAATAAAATGGACCACTATATAGAATACTATTCTAGAGAATGGAAGTGGTCCACTAATCACTGTTCCTTCTATTGGTGCTCTAAATAGGACATTATTCTAGGAAAGGGAGGTGAAACACTGCATAGAACACTATCATAGTGTAGGGAACTAGTCCCCTAATTATGCTCCCTACATTGGAACACTATGTAGAACACTGTTATAGAGAACAGAAGTGGTCCCCTAGTTACTATTGCCTACATTGGAGCACTATCTAGAACACTTTTACAGGGTATGGAAGTGGTCCCCTAAGCACTATTCCCTACACTGGAACACCTATAGACCCATATTATTGTAAATGGAAGAGGTCCCCTAATTATTATTCATTATGTTGCTGCCCCAAATAAACCATTATTGTAAGAGACGAAAGTGGTCTCTTACTGTGTCCTACATTAGAACACCATATAGAACACTATTATAGTGTAGGTTCCCTACACTGGAACACTCTATAGAACACTATTCTAGAGAACAGAAGTGGTTCCCTAATTACTGTTCCTTATATTGATGCCCCAAATAGAACATTATTATAGTGTATAGAAGTGGTCCCCTAGTCACTCTTCCCTACACTGGAACACCTGTGTAGAACCATATTATTGTAAATGGAAGTGGTCCCCTAGTCACTGTTCCCTACACAGGAACACCTGTATAGAACCATATTGTAAATGGAGGTGGTCCCCTAGTCACTGTTCCCTACACTGGAACACCTGTGTAGAACCATATTATTGTAAATGGAAGTGGTCCCCTAGTCACTGTTCCCTACACTGGAACACCTGTGTAGAACCATATTATAAATGGAAGTGGTGCCTTAATTATGTTCCCTACATTGGAACACTATATTGAACACTATTCTAGATAACAGAAGTGGTCCCTTAATGACTGTTCCTTATATTGGTGCCCCATATAGAACAATATTATAGGGAATGGAAGCGGACCCCTATATAGAACACGAACATAGTGTATGGAAGTGGTCACTTAATTATGTTCCCTACATTGGACACTATTATAGAGAAGAGTGGTCTCTTAATTACTAATCCCTGCATTGGAACACCATGAAGAACACTATTATAGAGAACGGAAGTGGTCCATTAATCACTGTTTCCTCCATTGGAACACTGTATAGAACACTTTTTTATTGGGAACGGAAGTGATCCCTGATTACTCTTACCTACATTGGAACAGGTATGTAGAACCTTATTATTAATGGAAGTGGTCCCTAATTATGTTCCCTACATATATATTCCACACTGTCTGGAGGAATATCCCTCTTACCTCGTGATTAGAAAGTGATCGTCTCCAGCAGTTCCTGTCCTGATATCTTGCATGTACAGTGAGGGGCTCGTCGATCTTCTAGCATGTCCTCCATGCTCACCTCGTGGTCTGAAAGAGGGCCTTTGTTATGATCATGGTCATGAAAGGAAACGAATGCTCTTCCCTTAAAGGGGACATATTATGCAAAACTCACTTTTTGCATCCTACCATATTTCCATTTGTGTCTCTACTGCTCCTATAAACACTCCAAGTGCAACCCCCCCCCCAAAAAAAAAACATCCATACGTTTTCTGTGAGTCATTTTTGTGTCAGGAATCATATGCTTCAATGAGCTGTTTGGACGCTCCCCTATTGTGATGTCAGAATAAGGACATTAGAACTGCCCCTCACTTGTCGAACCCCACCCACTAGATTAGTTGAAGATCCTCTATTTTTGTCTGCTGGTTTTACGAGCACGCAGAAGACGCCGAGCGCTATGGCTACAGGCAAAGGCAAGTCACTCATGAAGCGTTGTGTTCATCTCGCTCTGGGTCCGACTTGGGGTCCAACATATAGGGCTGATAGCACCTCTGTTTCCTGCCATTTTCACGTGTGTTAGACGTACAGCGTTAGCATGGGATGGGTGGGGCGTGGCCAGCAACAGCCTATTAGCATAAAAGTGACAGAGCCCTTAAACGGCTCATTTTGAAAGGGACGGATACTGTCGAGAATAGAGCTGGTGAGTCTCTTTATCTGAGAGTGATTTTGTGCAAAGAGCTTCATGAACATGTTTTGTAGCCCATAGATCTGTTATAACTTGTTTAAAAAGAGGTATAATATGTCCCATTTAAAGAAGAATCGTCTTGTATGCTGTTCAGAAAACACGCTAGCGGTGTAGCCTGGCACGCTGTCAGAAGGGAATGATCGCTATCACTCCATTTCATCAGTGTTGCATAAGAACCGTCTGAGAGATCAGTGGAGTGCTAATCAAGCTCCACTCTGCTGAAGCTGTGGACAGATACCAGCGATCTGAGGTTAAGCAGGAGGATTGGTGGAGGATAGAAAGATAGTTGGATTGATGGATAAATGATGGACAGATACACAAATGTGTGGATTGTTGATTACACGCAAAGGTGGACAGATAGATGCCCAAAAGTTTTATCTGCAGTTCAAAAACTGTAATTGCAGCAGGAGATTATTCCAATGCCTCGGTGCCACAAACTGAAAAGCTTGATCCGTTCTCATACTGTGTGAAAGTCTTAGACTCATGCAAATTTTGATAGACATTCTATCAGCAGTGGTTTTCTTTCTTCCTGCAAAAGACCAGAGAACATTAGAATAAATACAAACAAACAAGAAAGCAGTCAAATGTATCAAGATTTCTCTAAACATTAGTTGATATTCTGTGAGCTGGTTAGAAGAACACAGCTTTGGTTCCAGATTTCTGCTCTGATCCTCCAGTTATTGTGTGGATTTATAAAATTCCATAATCAACACACATCATTTAATCTAATGAAGTAGAAAGAGTAAACCAGGTATTAGATGGAGCTACAAGTAATCCTGGGCTTCCATGAGGAAAGAGGTCTGGAAATGGTTGAGACACTTTACTGTACACAAAACCACTATATATTGTATTAATGTTATTAGTGTTTGTTGTAATATTAGTGTTTTAACTCTAACTGAACACGACAGCTCAGCAGGAAACAGCTTTTAAGTAGAATTTTCTCAGACTAATAAGACTTTTGCACAGTAATGCAAATGAAATGTGAATATGGGAACAAATCCTGAAATCCACAGTAAGAAATAAAACATGATGGATGAAAGGATGGATGGCGAAAAGGCAGATATCTAGATAGACGAATGGACAGAGAGATGAATAGATTGAAACTCTGAAAGACACACACATACATACATACATACATATATGTTATATTATATCGTACATACACACACACACACACACACACATATATATTTATATATATATATATATATATATATATGCGCGCACACACAAATAAATAGACACAGTTTTTGAGCAGTTTGTGTTTTTTGCAGTTTATCCGAAGCCTCATTAACTCTGGAGTGATAAGCTGAAGCGTGCACAGCTGTGTGTGTGTGTGTGTGTGTTAAACACAGAGTATGAAAGTAAATACATGAATAAATAAATAAATAAATAGTTTGCGAGGGCCACAACAGTAACTTTCGCTGGACTGACAGTCTAATTAAACCTGCGTCTCAGAACCGTCACACTTCAATAACATATGCATATTTATTCATTTATTGTTTATTTATTTCTTATTTATACAATAACACATAATTCAAAGGTGACATTGCAGGTACACCTGGAGTGCAGAGTTTTGAACTATAGGGGGCACCCTCCCAACATCTCTCTCTCTCTCTCTCTCTGTCTGTCTGTCTCTCTCTCTCTCTCTCTCTCTCTCTCGCTCTCTCTGTCTCGCTCGCTCTGTCTTGCTCGCTCTGTCTCTCTCTCTCTCTTTCTCTCTCTCTGTCTGTCTCGCCCTGTCTCTCTCTGTGTCTCTCTCTCTCTCTCTCTCTCTCTCTCTCTACACCCCCCCCCCCACCATCCAGCCATGCTAAATTCTTTAACGCACTGGGAGATTGTGGGTTTGTATGATGCAACGGAGTGTCAAAAACTAAGTGCAGGTAATAAAAGGGGTTTGCTGTAAGATTTCAGCCCATTACACTATTTTACACGCTCCTTGACTAATGTATTGATCATCTGATACGCTGATGTCATGGATTGAGGTATCGGTGTAATCTCCCCAAACTCATACTGGATTATTATTGCTCAGCACTTATTACTGTCAGACAGTAAAGTCCACTCGCAAAGACTCATAGTGGAGGAAAATCAGATCACAGTTATTACTGTCAGACTGTAAACACTACACACACAGCAGATTCATAGTGGATTATAATCATTCCATAATTATTACTGTGTGTTTGGTGAGCCGTCTTTGGAGGCTGATGAAACATGAATGTGTGTGAGAGATGCTGACCTGGCACTGTCATCTGGTGCGCACACACACACACACACACACACTAGGGCTGGGAACCTCAAGTTACCTCACGATACGATACGCGATATATGGCTCACAATATCGATAATATCACAATATGGCGATACTGCGATAATCGATATAGTGCACAAGATAGCCTACAATATATATCTACTTTTTAAAGGAAAACAAATATATATTTTTTAAATTGTAACTTTATTTTGCACTGAAATTACTGAAATACAGTCAGTTAAGAATCAACTGCTTTTAAATGTTTTTTTTAAACAGTGACACTCTGCAAAATCAATATAAACACAAATTTAAGTGCCTTACAGTTACACTTACTGCAAAATCAATGTAAACAAAAATTTAAGTGCCTTGCAGTGACACAATTTTAGTGCAACATAAAGCAAACATTACTTTCCATGAAACAAATGTTATGGTTATGGGTGTAAAAATATGTTTTTTTTTACAGTAAAGAAACATGTTTTTGCAGTAAAGAAAAACCCAATAATGTTCATGTATTTACATAAAAAACAAACAAATGTTTTCCTTTTTTAAGCAGAAACAGAAGACTTTGTATAAAAAAGAACTAGATATTAAGGGCTTGAATTTGAGTTTTTCCAAAAATAGAACTTCAAAAATAACTTTAGAGCAAACCAGAGATGTTCACAAGTCATTTTTACCAAGTCCAAGTCAAGTCTCAAGTCTTTGAGTGGCAATGTCAAGTCAAGTCTCAAGTCTTTAGTCCCAAATCCAAGTCTATGGGGGGCCGTTTGTAAAAACAGCTTAACAAATTTTTTCATCATTTAGCACAATTTTCACACATTTAGAGCTAAATGTGTTAAAAACTAAATGTTGCACTTTTATAAACAGTGACTCTAAATGTAGGATTTTTGAGCTCTAAATGTTTAGAAGATATGCTAATTGGCCACGCCCCGTGATTACAATTGGCTGTTACTTATCAGGGGGCTGGACTGTGCTGTGATTTCCCCTCACCAACATGGAGGATTTGCTTAAATGATCTTAAATCTAAATGTTAAATATGAAAAATATATCTTGCACTCTAAATGTGTAACTTCACAGTTAGATAGGGCTCGGTGACATCTTTCCAGTGATCCCTCGTTTGCCATAATAGCCCCCCGGCAATCTGGAGTTATTAGCCGAAAATCGTTCACCTTGGACATGAAATGAACATTGTTTACGAGTTATGACTCACGAGTCATGACACCCAAGTCCGAGTCAAGTCTCAAGTCGTTGAGGGCAAGTCTAAAGTCAAGTCACAAGTCTTTGTGCGACTTAAGTATGACTCCTCATCTCTGGAGCAAACAAAGCACAGTTGTAATAAACTGCAAACCTGGTTAAATGTACACATGCCATTTTCATATGTTCATGTTTTTTTTTCTTAAGGAAGATCAGCTGATCAGCTTCTTTAAAGGGTGATAACGTCCCTGGCGGTCTCGTGTTGTTTCTTCTTCGCCTGGTGTTTTCCGCCCGCTTTACTGTCATTCTCATGAGGAGCGCCCCCTGGCGGACTTCAGTGGTAGTTGTTAAACAACCGATATAGGGAAAGAGCGTACCGGGACTCATTTATGAGTTGAAATATTGCAATATTTCGCCAAATCGTTATTTCGTCCCACCCTTTAAAACACACACACACAGGCACACACACACACACACATCCCTATAAGTGAAAAATGTCACATTAGCGCCAACGCTTGCCATTAACGACTCCAGCTGTTCACCACACACAACGGCACGGTGGCCTTCACTTGATGATTAGTCTCATCTCCTGCATGTGTCCATGACTGAACCTGTCATCAGCCATTGACTCCTACAGCAGTAAAAATTTACAGCGCTAGTGTAGTCTGTAGATTTCTTTACAGTGGGGGTGAATGGAACCAGACGTCTCCAACACAAATCAGTTTTATTCTCTATCGCCCCCCCAGTAAAGCTCCACGTGTCTCTTGGTGTTTATGTGGATGTTGATGATGTAAAATAGTGAATCTGAACTTAATCATGATTTTGTTTCATGATGTCCTGCATGTGTCCTTCCACCATAAACAGATTTCAGAAATATATTTGAAGCTAAAACCTTCTCAGAACTATTGTCAAAGAATGTTCAATTTTCCAGGTCTGGAGCTTCTCTCTAACTGTCTCTCCCGCTGTGTCTCTCCCGCTGTGTCTCTCCCGCTGTGTCTCTCCCGCTGTGTCTCTCCCCCGCTCTGTCTCTCTCCCGCTCTGTCTCTCTCCCGCTCTGTCTCTCCCCCGCTGTCTGTCTCCCGCTGTCTGTCTCCCGCTGTGTCTCTCCCCCGCTGTGTCTCTCCCCCGCTGTCTCTCTCCCGCTCTGTCTCCCCCGCTCTGTCTCCCCCGCTGTGTCTCCAATTATTTCTCTTGCTGTCTCTCTCGCTGTCTCTCCCGCGGTCTCTCCCGCTGTCTCTCCGGCTGTCTCTCCGATTGTCTCTCCCGCTGTCTCTGATTGTCTCTCCCTGTGTCTCTCCCTCTGTGTCTCTCGCACTGTCTCTCCCTCTGTTTCTCCCACCGTCTCTCCCACCGTCTCCCGCTATCTCTCCCGCCGTCTCCCGCTATCTCTCCCGCTGTCTCTCTGATTGTCTCTCCCGCTGTCTCTCCGATTGTCTCTCCCGCTGTCTCTGATTGTCTCTCCCTCTGTGTCTATCTCACTGTCCAATTGTCTCTCGCACTGTCTCTCCCGCTGTCTCTCCCGCTGTCTCGCCCACTGTCTTTCTGATTCTCTCCCACTGACTCTCCCACTGTCTCTCTGATTCTCTCCCGCTGTGTCTCTCCTGCTGTGTCTCTCCCGCTGTGTCTCTCCCGCTGTCTCTCTCGCTGTCTCTCCGATTATTTCTCCCGCTGTCTCTCGCACTGTCCCTCCCGCTGTCTCTCGCACTGTCTCTCTCGCTTTATCTCCAGCTGTCTCTCCAATTATCTTTCCTGCTGTCTCTCTCACTGTCTCTCTCGCTGTCTCTCTGATTATTTCTCTCGCTGTCTCTCCCATTGTCTTTCCCGCTGTCTCTGATTGTCTCTCCCTGTGTCTCTCCCTCTGTGTCTCTCTCACTGTCCGATTGTCTCTCCCGCTGTCTCTCTGATTGTCTCTCCCACTGTCTTCCTGATTCTCTCCCACTGACTCTCCGACTGTCTCTCTGATTCTCTCCCACTGTCTCCCTCTGTCTCTCCCACTGTCTCTCTGATTCTCTCCCACTGTCTCTCCCACTGTCTCTCTGATTCTCTCCCACTGTCTCTCCCGCTGTGTCTCTGGTTCTCTCCCATTGTCTCTCCCACTGTCTCTCCCACTGTGGCTCCCTCTGTCTCTCCCACTGTGGCTCCCTCTGTCTCTCTCATTGTCAGTCTGTCTTTTCTGTCTCTCTCACTGTCTCCCACTGGGGATCCCACTGTCTCTCTCATTGTCAGTCTGTCTCTTCTGTCTCTCTCACTGTCTCTCACTGTGTCTGCCACTGCTCTCTCACAGTCTCTCTGGCTGTCTCTCCCTCTGTCGGTCTGTCTCCCTCTCTCTAGCTATGGTTCTGTTTCTACTTTCTCTCTTTCTCCTTTTCTTTTTCTTTTTCTATAACTATGAACTATATATATGCTGTCTCTTTTTCTTTATACTCTGTTCTCTTTTTCTATTCTGGTAGATTGTGGAAGTGTATGAAACAGCTGTTGCTGACACACACACACACACACACACACACACACACACACACACACAGAGTTGCTGTCATAACAAAAGCTAGCATTTCCTAAAGGATTCACTCCAAGTGTTCTGCTGGTCCGTCCACCATGAAATGTTCAGGAGATGTTGGATGCTGGCCAAAGGTCTCTCGCTTTACCTATTTCTGTTGGTTCTGCTGCTAAACTGTGTGTTCGGCTGCAAGTGAGGGTCTTAAAAGGAACATTCTGGCGTTTTTCTGATGTCTGAGGCCAGCCTCGCTGCAAATGACTCTTGACTCTTGACTCTAATGCTGCTTCTGAACTTCCCCACTGGACTCCAGCCGTCTTCTGCCCAGACTCCTATTTTAAGAAACTTTCCATCCACTTGTGTGTGAGTGTGTGTCTGAGTGTCTGTGTGTGTGTGTGTCTGTGTGCAGTACTGGACTGGCCATTGGGCATACCGGGCATTTGCCCAGTGGGCTGATAGTAATTGTGGGCCAGCACAGAATCCCGTCAGCAAACACCCCCACACCCCCACCCACCCCGCACGCCCCCTGGGCGATGGTAATTTTGGGCTGGGCTAGTCCAGCCCTGTCTGTGTGTGTTTGTGTGTGTTTGTGTGTGTGTGTGTGTGTGTGTGTGCGCGTGTGTGTCGGACTCTGTGTGTAGGTGCGTCTTTGTGTGTGTGTGTGTGTGGGTATGTCTGGGTGGTGGTGTGTCTGTGTGTGTGTGTGTGTTTGTGTGTGTGTGTGTGTCTGTGTGTGTATGTGTGTGAATTTCTAAAAACTACTTCCTGTTCAAAACTAACCCAGTTCCATTTGGTTGTCTGAGCGTTGGCTCTTGAGGGCTGCCTTCAGCAGGGCAGCCTCAGGCACATCACACTTTTCTCACTCTAATACTAAGATACAGACTTGTGCAAAAGTCTTGGGCACCTGAGAACGTTATGTTTAAAACCTGTTCATCTGAGCAGTATATTCTTTTTAAAGCTAGTATTAAAATACGGTTCATTAGTGGAGTCTCTTGCCTTCTTAATGTGTTTGGGATCATCAGTTGTGATGGTCGGGTTGGTACACAGTTAGTGATCCTGTTCCACTA
>JBBPCX010064918.1:0-13938 GCA_037974365.1 Hydrocynus forskahlii | reverse complement strand
AGTAACCGCCCGCTTTTCACAGGGGTTATGTTCCAAGAGCACCCACGAATAATGAAAAACCGCGTTGTTGTGATGTGGTTCAAAAAAATTCTAATATGCCTATTTTTATAGTGTAAACCCTGAATATGCTCCGAAAACACTTTCATTTTAACCTCATTAGCCTTAAAGAAAATGTAAAGGTAAATCTGTATCCGTACTGTACAGTTTACACTGAACTCCTCCAGTGCAATGTAAAATATCAATGCTACCCTGTATAGACTGCACTGTAATTAATGCACGGGCGAACAAAATGAAAAACAGGGCAGCAGCCAATCAGCAGCCAATCAGCAGCAAAGAGAAATACATAACGTTCTCGGATTGGCTACTTTCAAACCTCCCGACTCTGAGTGTAGCTGACTATATGCTGTCCTTGTATTAGTGAATCAATGCATGATCCACCACACAAATAACATCTAGTGCTCTGATCAAAGGAAATTCCTCTTCACTAATTTTTTCACTAATTCCACCCTCTAGCTAGGACTCCCCCAGTTATGTGAGACCATCAACACTGGAAGCACTGCTCTGAGTGATGGGACAAAAAAGGACCAGCTGTGTTCCCTTGGACACCCGGTCAGTGATGGCTGTGGCATCACTGGGGTTAAACTCACAATTTCCAGTAATTGCAACACTTAAATAAACCACTCAAGAGCCCCTAGTCAAGACAGGCTTAACACACAAAATATAAATTTAAAAAAAGCATTTTGACCAGAAAAAAATCAGTCCTGAAAATGTGTATATATGAAATTTTAAATTACTAACAAAATTAATCTGCCATTGAGATGATTGCTAGTGTTCAATGCAGCTTGTGCAAGTTCCACAGTAGTTATAAAATGACATATTTGTATGCAGAGTATAGGTAGGCCTTTGTAATGACACAAACAGGAAGTTCAAGTGCAGTTTAAGTACAGTTTAAGAGGTTATCTTCTGAGTAGAGAAATGTGTGTGTGTGCACTTTTCATTAGAATCCCCTACCCTGTAAGTGGTTCACCTTGCCAAGAAGGTTTCCACCTTTAAGTGGATGTTAACGCCATATAATAGTTGACCAATATAAAATTGACCAGTGATGTGATTTTGGAGCAGTTTACCTTGAAATTGACCACTGATGAATGGAGCCACATACCGTAACTGTAAAGGTATAGTGGACCTACAGATAGAGCTCAGAAAATGGACAACGAAAGCCTCTTATTATGTGGACAGTGAGTATGTATGGGGTGCAAGAACTGAAATGGCATAAGGAGCACAAATGCAACACTCAAAACTCGTAAAACCCTCATTGCTGTCTCTGTAGCCTTAGCATATTCTAAATGAGGAGGAATCCATCAACCAGCCCTGAGAGTCAGTACTGAATGAACATTCTCCATCATTCTTTGCATGAAATTAAAATTAAAATTTGAAAGCCAAATTGGGAAAAGACACTTATCAACAAATCTTGCCTGGACGAGGACATCTGCAAGGCATCTACTGAGTCAGTTTTCATAAAAGATTAAATTTTCCTTTGATTGAGGGCTTAAGTAGAGAGAGAGAGAGAGAGAGAGAGAGAGAGAGAGAGAGAGAGACAGACAGACAGACAGAGACACAGAGAGAAAGAGAGAAGGAGAGGGACAGAGAGAGAGAGAGAGAGAGACAGACAGACAGACAGACAGAGAGACACAGAGAGAAAGAGAGAGGGAGAGGGACAGAGAGAGAGAGAGAGACACTGAGAGAGAGGGACAGAGAGAAAGAGAGAACAAATGATACAACAAAATATGTACTCCAGGCCAGGGAGAGAGATGATGAAAGAGAAGCACAAAAACAGAAATAGAGAGGATTGCTGAGATTAGGAGAGACAGAGATGGCGAGAGATTTGAGGGAGTATGGCAGGAGTGATAGAAAGAGAGAGAAAGAGAGAGTTGGCAAGGTAAACAAGGTTAATCTTTTTAGTCTATTTGCTCAGCGGAGCATTCTGATCTTTCTGTCCTCATCTGGGCCAGAATTCCCAGTCCTGTGCTTAGTGTGTGTGTGTGTGTGTGTGTGTGTGTGTGTGTGTGTGTGTCGTGTGCTTGTTTGTTTCTTTGAAAACAAGAGTGATGCACTGAAAGCACTCTTGAGATTGTCTGTGAGGGTATTTGTGTGCATGTATGCATAAAAAGGCAGAATCAAGTGTTTGGTGTGTGTGTGTGTGTGTGTGTGTGTGTGTGTGTGTGTGTGTGTGTGTGTCTGTGTTTCCAAATAACCATCCAAGGCTGACTGTCGAGTTTACACTAGGCCTTTGTGATGCTAAACAGGGTTGATCTTCCTCTAAAACATAAAAAGAACACAAAGCAGTTCAGCAAGCTTCACTTTGAATGTAATGTAAATACTGCAGGAGGCCTGTGGTTCTGAGGCATCCAGTGATATATGTTTCATTCATTTTCATTTAATTATGAAAAACAGACCTCCTGTTTTGATGCCATAATATAATGTCATCTCTCTCACTTTATGTTGCAAAGCTGACTGTTTTGTGTGTGTATATGCATGTGTGTGTGTGTGTGTGTGTTTTAGGGATGCCCTTAATGGCCGGTGTCCAGTACAGTTTGGTGATTTCCAAACATGCATGAAATCTGCAAAGATGAGATGGATCAGTTGTATTTGAGCAAGTGGGCTGGACACCAGTTGTCCTGGACCAACCCTGGCTTAAAGTCATTATTATCACCAGCAGTAACAAAACTATACAAAGAAGCCAAAAAATATTCTGGTCTTTCAATGGAATTTAACACTGTGTAATATTTGTAAGATCATTTTAGACCATCTTTGTTGCCTTGAAATTGACCAGTGATGCCCTTTTGGACCGTTTCTGTTGGATCAATTTGCCTTGAAATTGGAGGCCACATACAATGTAAGTGCAGCTCATAAAATTGATGGAAAGTGAACTTACAAGGTTAGAGCCTCTGCTGAAGTGGATGATGACTGTGTATGAGCTGCAAGAACCAAAAGAGCATAAGGAGCACAACCTACACCTGAATGCACCACTCAAAAATTTGTAATACCCTCCTTGCTGGGGCAGCTGGTTGCCTAGTTTGCCCTGCGATCAGGAAGTCGTGGGTTCAATTCCCAAGACCGCTAGGCTATCCTGAGCAAGGTACCGTCCCCACACACTGCTCCCCAGGCACTGTGTTAAATACAGAAGTTGAATTTCGTGCTGTCCACACTGTGTGCTGTGATGTGTTCACGTATGACAGAATGGTCACTTTCAAATGAACATACTGTAATTGTACCTAACAATCTGGTGAAAAAAATGCCAGCAACATACACACCTCCACACTTCTATACCACTAACATGTCAGTGTCACTGCTGTGCTGAGAAAGGTCAAGCCAAATAACATCGGGTCAGAACGCTCTGGTCAAAGGAAATTCCCCTCCTTGAATTTTCTGCCGATTAAGTTGTGTCACATTCCAACCACTAGGTCCCTCAATTATGTGAGACCACCAACTCTTGGACCTCCAATCGTAAATAACTGTGGCATCATTGTGGGTTGAAGTTGCAATTTTACAGTGGTTGCAGCACTTAATAACTCTCAGGAGCCTGCAATGAAAAAAAAAAGAATATATATATATATATAGAGAGAGAGAGAGATAGATATATATATGTGTGTGTGTGTGTGTGTGTGTGTGTCTGTGTGTATACATATATATATATATATGGTTATAAAATGACATATGTCAGTTGTACATCTGTATAGTAGAGCTGATAAAGTGTCAGTAAGTGGAAGTACAAGGTAGAGCTTTGTAATGAAACAGGCTGGAAGTTTAAGTACAGTTTAAGAGGTAAGCTTCTCAGTAGACATTCAGGCAGGTGTGTGTGGGGGGGGGCTTCAGTGTGTGGATTGTACAGCAGTAGTAGAAGTGGGAAGACAGGACTCAGTGAAGACAGCAGTACAGCGTTGGAGAATAAAAGATAATTTGACTGCTTGTACTGCACAGCCCTCTGGCTACAGCAGAAACGTGAACGCAGACGAGCTGTCAAGGAGAGGCTTCAGACACACCTATTTCCTACCTCAGCAGCACTGAGACTGTGAGCCCAGTAGCAGGCAAACTACTGAATGTAGTGCTTCGCATCGACTATGAGTGTCGTTTTTACAGTCTGACAGTAGTAATTGTGGTGTGATTTTAATCTATAATGAATGTGCAGTGTGTGTAATAGTAATCACTGTGGATGGTTTTAAACCCAGTATGAATCTACAGTGTGTGCAGTTTTTACAGTCTGACGATAATAATTGTGGAGTTATTTGAATCTAGAGTGAATGTCCAGTGTGTGCACTTTATAATGGTGAGCCTGAGTGAAGATTTACGGCCTAAGATTTACGGGAGTGATTTTAATCCAATAAGAATCTGCAGTGTGTAGTTTTTACAATCTGTTGGTAAGAATTATTCAGTGATTTTAATCCAGTATGAATCTGCAGACTTTCACAGTCCTACAGTTATAATTACAGAGGGATTTTTATCCATTATTTTCAGTCTGACTAATAATTGTGGAGTGATTTTAACCCAGTATGAATCTAAATTATTGTCTTGCGAGTAGGCTGTGTGCTATGTATTTTTATTATTATTGAGGGGATTCAGAATGCTGACAATGAATATCTGGGATATAACCATTTAACCCAGAGAATTTGGAGGAATTATAGGGGTACGTTTTCTCAAATTAATTGGCAACCAAATCCCAACTAATTACACTGCCAAACCTCCACTGGGAAAATGAATTTAGCCCCAACAGGGACCTAAACTTCAATAGTCTTCAGTGTTCTTCACTGATATTCCGATAGTATAGTGTATACATGCATTATGCAAGAATCTATGTGTGTATGGTATCAGCTGTAAAGAATATTTAATATGTAAAGAATATTTGAGTCTGCTAGGTTGTTATTAATGTTACTGTTATAAGTGTCACAGGGAATAAAGTCAAGTCAAGTAGGTGTTTACTGTGTGTTTGACTGAAATGACAATACACAGTAAAATGAAACGTTTCTCCAGGACCATGTTTCAACACAAACGACAAAAACAGTGTGGGCAGGAGAGGACTGCAAAAGACCCTTCAATAACATACAGGACAAGACAACATACAATGCAGCTGACAGGAGCAGTCGCAGAACTAGTTTGAATGAATACTGTATGAGGACAGATAATGTGCTCTAACAGCAGAGTAGTTAAGTGTGCAAAAAGAAATGCAAAGATTGAGGTAGACAATAAATAATTGTGGATAAATATCATCAACAGCAGCGGCAGGGCAGAGAATGTGCAAGACAGAATAACTGAAGGAAGAGTTCAGTGTTTGTTCAGAGTGTGTGTGAAGAACACTTCACTTTAGACTGAGGAGTTTGACAGACTTGGGGAAGAAACTGTTCCCCATCCTGGCAGCGAGGGTTTGGATGTTGCGGAACCTTCTGCCTGATGGAAGGAGGGGGAAGAGGGTGTGGGAGGGGGAAGTGGAATCATCAGTAGTGCTGCAGTGTGTGGTGTAAATGTCTGTGACCGAGGGGAGAAAGACCTGATGATTCTTCTCAGCTATCCTGACTATCCTCTGTAGGGTCTTGCGATCTGACGCAGTGCAAATTCTGTACCAAGCTGTGATGCACCTACACAGGACACTCTCTATGTTCCATCTGTAGAATGTAATGAGAACTAGGGTGAAGTGCGCTGTTCCCAGTCTCTGCAGGAAGTAGAGACACAGCTGGGCTTTCCTGGCAATGGAGCTGGTTTTGAGGATCCATTTGAGGTTCTCTGTGAAGGAACTTGGTGCTCTGCATGACCTCTACTAAAGATCTATTGATGTTTAGCAGAGAGTGATCACAGCTACTCTCCTGAAGTCAACAATCATCTCATTTGTTTTGTCCACATTCAGAGACGGGTTGTTCACGCTGCATCAGTCCGTTAACTATTGCATCTCATCTCTTAATGATGATTGGTGTGAGTGCAATGGCATGGTAGTCATTGTGGCGGGGCACTAATTACTTTTTTGGCATGGGGATGATTGTGATGGCTTTGACACACATTGGAACAACATTGGGGCTCAGAGAGATGTTGAAGATTTGAGAACATCTGCCTGCATATTTTCTGAGCAAACGACCAGGAATGTTGTCTTGTAAAGCAACCTTAGTTGGGTTGACTCTAAGCACAGTTTTCCTCACATCAGCCATGGTCAGGCAGAGCACCTGGTTGCTGCCATGTAATTTTTTGCTTTAAAACGTGCATAGAAGTGATTCAGCACATCTGGAAGGGAGGCCTCGCCACCACGGGCATGTGGAGATGTCCTGTAGTTGACGAAAGAGCAAAGATAAACAAACAGTAAAAGTAAAAAATAAACTCAAGAGACAGGAAATAAATGGAAGAAAATAATCTGATGGAAAAATAAGTGTAATTTAAAATAAATGGTAATGTGGGGCACACCTGACTAGCCACCGTTTGCTCCCGGTAATGCCATAGGCATCCACTGGAAGGGAGTTGGGCTTGGAGTCTAAGACAGCATAGCTGAACTCGCTCTCTCTTTAGGTGGTCCTCCTGCTCCCCCCCCCCCCCCTTTTAGCTGATGTATTACGATTGAGCTGTCCAGTGATGGCCCTAAGCTTAGCATCATATCATAGACCTAGCAGATACTTAATAATGATAAAATATGGTAAGTAGGAATAAAACAGTGTCAAATTATAGTACATAGATACAGTACAGTTCATAGACCTAGCATATACTTAATAATGATAAAATATGGTAAGTGGTAATAAAATGGTGTCAAATTATAGTACATATATACAATACAGTTCATAGACCCATAGACAATACAGTTTTATCTTGCTCAAAGGAAATCAAAGCAGTTCACAGTCCAGGGGCATCACTAAGCCCAATTTGCTTCACTATTGGGATTTTGTTTGATGAGGCACAGGCAATTTTCTTAACCCCTGAACTCTAAAGCTCCCTTACGGTGATGGCTGGCCACCCTCTTACTTGGCTGCTTGCTCCGATGGGGAGTTTCAAGGGATCACCTTGCCTAGCCAGTGCCCGGGTACCAGCATGCAATTTTGCACTCTTCAGGAGGTCTCTCATTTCAGCCTTGAACGTAATCTTTTTCTTTCACTCTATCAAAAAATATAATTTAATTTTAATTCTAATTCTAATTCAGATATGTGGTTGAATTATGTAAATAAAAATAACTGAAGAGTTTCCATTACACTGTCGACTAGAAGGCCTGCAGGACAGACTTATGGGGTCTTTTCATCCAGTAATGGAATATTTACTTACCAGAATCACTAATACATGCTAATCCTGCTTTTCCACTCAGCTTTGTGTTTGTGTCTTCTTCTGGCATGAAGAGCAGCTTTTAAATAACACCTGCTTGGTTTTCTTCCCAAAACTACTGTTAAAGACACATACTGGCCCAAATGCGTGATTGCTGACCTCACAACAACAGGTGAAAAGAATGCAGCATTGTTCCTGAACACAGTCACTAATATTTATGGGTTTTCATTGTTTTTCTTGTAAACAGACATGCAGTTTAGGTCTCTCTCTCTCTCACCTTTATTCTCTCCATCTCTCTCTTATTCCCACGCCCCTCCCCCCTTCCCCGTCACTCTCTTCCTGTTTCCTTCCATGTCTGTCTCTCCCCCTCTCTTTCTTTCTCTCTCTCTCTCTCCGGGTGTGGTGATTATGATGAGCACGCTGATCAATCTTAACCTTCCTGTTTCATTACCCACGGTCAGTAGCTCCATCTGGCCTGCCCTTGCCGCTCGGCTGCCTGTACCCCCCCATACGGGTCAGTTTATTACACTATCGACAGCTCCTGATTGCCCTGGACCTCCGTCCATGGGCACCGTTCATTAGGCACTGCCGTGGCCTCGTTAAGTCCAGAAGAGGAACAGGACACACACCTGTAATCTCCGGCCCTCATGGGGTCCGTTCATTAGCGGCGAACACAAACACACCATGGGCAGCACGCCCAACAGCAGGTGGACAAATAAGCAGCGTGTGTCTGTGGAGCCTGACAGCAATAGAATAATGCTAAACCGTTTTGTGCTGGTTTAGCTGAGGCCTGTTTGCGTGTGTGAGAGCTAATGAAATAATGTCTTGAGTTATCATTTATGTTGTTAATATCCATTCATGAAGGCTAGCTGTCTGTCAGCCAAAAGCACCTACAGTGGGCATATGTGCATCAGCACTGGACCATGGACCCGTGGAACTAGGTCATTTGGTCTGATTATTCAATCAGTAGATTCAATCAGCATTCTCCTCCAAGCATGTTGATGCTGTCTGTTGTGTTAGTGGCACCTTAAAAGGATATGGTGAGGGACTCACGTGTTACACTATATGTACAAAAGTATTGGGACACATTTGTTTTTCAGGGTTTATGCTAGGCTCCATACTTCCAGTGAAGGGAAGTAAAGGGCCTGTGCTTCAGCATACCAAGACATTTTCGAGGACACAGTTTGAGGAAGACCAAACTTACCTATTCCAGCTTGACTGTGCCCCAGTGTACAAAGCAAGGTCCATAAAGGAATGGTTTTATGAGCTCAGTGAGGAAGAACTTGATTGGCGCGCACTGAGCCCTGACCACAACTCCATCCAACACCTTTGGGATGAACTGGAACAGAGATTCTCGCCCAGCATAAGTGCCTGACCTCATAAATGCTCTACAGAAAGAATGGGCACAAATTCCCACAGAAACTCCAAAATCTTGTGGAAAGCCTTCCAAGAAGAGTGAAAGCTGTTATAGCTACAATGATGGACCAACTCCATACTACAGTCTCTGTATTTGAATGCAGTGTCATTAAAGTCCCTCATAATGTGAAGGTTCTGCACCACTGAAAGCTTGTATAAGACAGGAACTGCTGAGGAGCCTTCATTATTCAGGATGAAAGTCTTTTATTCCCCATGTGACCAAAAGGGGAAATTCTGTTGGATGAATACTTCTTGTGGTTAGGGCTGAATTGGAATGATTACCAAAGCATTTCTCTCAGAACTCATTGAAAAGGCAGCCTATTTAAGTCAATCAGGCTCTCAATACTGCAGTGCGTTTGCTATCTATAGCCCATCTAGTGCAGATTCATTTAAAGCAGTAACCCGTTGCCCGTCCCAGTGGGGCACTACGGAGCAGAGTATAGCCCTTTCTCTTTTACATTAACCTCAGAACTTTAAAGGTTTGGTCCTCCTAGACTGACCTTAATCCACTGTCATGTGCTACCTCCAGCCAGTAGGCCTGAGGCTTAGTTTTTTTTCTTTGATGATTGCTGGACCACACCACAGGATAGCCAGGCCAGTTCTGAGGTCCCAGTTGACAACTGCGAAAGGTCTCCTGATGTCAGGGTGGTCTTTAACGATGATCTTCCCAGATTATCTGGGGATATGGGGAGTGAAAGTGTGGACCTTCATTTGGGTCAGGTCTTTCAGCATGAGGAAGACTTTGAATACTTAGAACAACCAAGGATAAAAGTGGAGCCTCTCACATTTTCTTCATCATTTAGGACATCCTGTAAAGTGGTATAGTCATTACAGCTCATAAGACCGAATGCGTCATTTCCATTTCAAGGCTCTTTTTTCTATGTTGTTCTGACCTCTTGATCTCTCCATGATTTGCTCAGCAATGTTAATTACTTTTGCCTCCCTTTTCCTTGCTCCTTTTATTAATAATGTTGCTCTTGTCCTTGCTATCTTGATGCTGTGGTGTTTTCTTTTGAAGGAGGTAAAGGCTGCAGGTGGAAAAGGATCTCAGAATATAAACTTTGCCTCCTTGCTTCCCATCCGCATGGGCTTTTCTTCAACAGGCCAAGCCCTAATCCTAATGGCTGTAATGCAGAACAGAAAGGCAGAAAGAAGGGCCCAAGCTGTTGAGATTAGGACAGAGGAGACAAGGGCTGGCCCGGGCTTTTGGTGGTTAAGCGAATGCCACGGGCTCGGCTCGTTTATGAGAATACCGCCAGTGCGCGGGGTGTATTCTGCGATAAGCTGCTTTCTCCAGTCTGTAGTTAAATGAAGGCGCTTTTGTGAGCTCCTTGTAAAATCAGACAGTCCCCTGGCCTCGACAAGGACGAACCCTCTGCAGCTGAAGAGAGGCTAGACTAGGCTGCCAAGAAAAGCCTGTTGTTATTTGTCTTAGAGGAATCATTATGAGCAATTCCGAATCAACAGTTTGTCTACCTGATAAATCATTGTGACAACATTGTAACAATCATTGTGCTTTGTGCTTGCACTCCTGGCTTAATTGCCTAAGTGTAAGAGAAGTTACCATTGCAACGTGCGGTTCACTTCAGTATAGCAGGTCAATTCAACACAAACAGAATATGTATAGCACCAGAGGGAAATGTCAGGTGGTGTTAAAAATAGCACTTTTGTTTGACCGACTCTTGCTGTTTAGAATCCATGGTTGATCTCTGTCAATGTCAGCACTCAGGTATACATAACAAAAGTGGTACAGTAGGTCCCATATTCAAACTCTGTGCCTTAACGAAGCTTGCTTGGGGGTGGGGGTGTGGGGAAGGTTGATGGGGCTGGTGGTGGGATGTGGCATTGCAGGACCAAGTGGAGCCATTCTGTCTGTGTAACTGGCTATGAACCAAGTTATTAAACATCACCCGCTCCCCTTAATGGTGGTGGATAATTCAGCCCGACCATGCTTTACATGCTGTTATTTTTGCTGCAGCAAAAACAGCATATCTTACGAAAATCTGAAAATAATCCTTAATGCATTTTAAAATAAAGCATTTCACACAAATAATCCTAGATCTGAAGTTACTGCAGAAAAACTTAATATGCACACATCAGCATGAATGTCCAATCAATCAATCAATGGGACACATCATGTGTCCAGAATGAGTTAATAAATTATGTTCATAAAATTCATATCCATAAATCCAGTTTCAAAACTCAAGATTGTCAAAAATGATACAACATTTTAAAGATGAAAACAAGACGGAATATTGAATTAATCATGCAAAAATACCAATCGTAAAAACACAAACATTAACATTACAATAATCTTTGACAGTTATGTTACTTGGCAGCCATCTATATATCATTTCATACTATCTTTCTGTCTGTGTCTGAGGGTTTATTTCAGGCCCTGGTTCAAAGTTCTGCATGGGGAATTTCAGGTGAAAGCTTGTTAGACTCAGATCCTCTCTGATGAGAATGCCGTCACCTGAAAGGAATAAATGAGCTAAATTATGGCAAATCAAATAAAGCCCTCAGTACTGGCAGATCTGTGGACCTCATTTCTTCATCAGGGGGCTGAAAAATCCTTGGTGGAAGCTTCGGTGGAATTATCGCATATTTATCATATAGTTATTATACTTCACTAAGTAAGTATGGTTTGATTGAAAAACACCTAACCACTGCCTCTGATTGGTGATGACGTTTTCCATAGTTGTCTCTCAGAGGAGCACCTATTAGAAATCAATTACAATTTTAGAAACCCTAAAAAAACCAGTTCTGCTTAAGCAAACCACAGAATGTACATGTGACAAATGTCATTTAGTTTCATTGATTTGAAGTATTTCTTCAAATTTACTCTTAAAAAATCTTTAGACCAATTTGTTATATATAATTTAAGGATATTTTTATAACCTTAATATATGGACCTTGGGGCAGCTGAGCTGCCTAGTGGTTAGGGAGTTGCCCCTGTGATCAGAAGGGTATGGGGTCGAATCCTATGTCTACCAGTGTCATCACTGAGGTACCCTTGAGCAAGGTCCGCCCATTGGTGGCAGCCCCCTGCTTCACTTGGTGAATGGGTTAAATGCAGAGAAAGAATTTCACATTGTTCGCTCTGTGTGCTGTGGTGTGTTCATGTGTGACTATGAGGGGCCACTTCACTTAATGTCTTCATATTGGTGCTATTGTCATTATTTTTATTATTAATGGTGGCAATACTAGTACTTTACATACATCTATTTGTTAGCATTTATTAGCATCATAGCTACTTTTCAATGATTTTACTTTCATTTTCATTAGTAATCATAGTGAATTTCATAGGGTTCAGTTAAAAAGTCACATTTGACTAAAATATAGGATTTGATAGCAAATAAGACAAAATAAGTGGAAACAAAAACATCCTAAACATATAGTTCATTTTACAATATATTTTTTCATATTTGTGCTTGGAAAAATGCACAAAAATCAGAAGTTTTCAGATGTAAAAATAAGTAAGTATTACTATTAGTAGTAGTATTTGACATTCTTACTCCTATTTATTAGTGTTATATCTATTCAGTGTTGTATTTGTATGAATGAATCTGTCTCTAGTTCTGTTTGTAAGAATTTCACCCTTTTTACTGTGTAAATGGTGACTAATAAAATCCAAGCACTGCACTTGGGAGGTGGACTGGTTATTCATGACAGTGACTGAAATAGCAGGTCTGCAATTAAGGAAAGAAAGAAAAACAGTGGGTTTAAAGAAGACGGCTTGATGAAAAAGGTTTGAAGGTCTGCAATGATCCATTTTTCAGACTGCCTCCCACAGAAAGGCTGCCATGTCACTTTTGCAGCAGGATAAGAGCAGTAAATCACTCTCCAGCAGCTTTACAAGCCCAAGTTGGGAAAGAAGAATGGTGACTGGAGTTACTGGCTTATATTCTCACATTTCATCCACTCCTGCCATTTCAATTATTGATTTTCTCCACTTCTTTGAATCAGTGCCAAAGGAAAAAAAAAATGCACTTAAAGCCTCGTGACTCAGGGTGAGCTTCCCAGAAGCAGACGTCTCCAGATGTGGCCGGGTTGACACATAGGAATGCAACTGCTGAGTCTGATTAGCATGATCACTGTATGCTCGCAGAAGAGCCACTTAAGGCTGGGGAGATAATTGGCTACCTCATCTTCTGGACAATTTTAGACAAACAATCTTTGACACAATGGAAAGCTCGCAACTCTCAACGCTGGGATAATGGTCATTATTCTTCCTGGGAAGCTGTCAAATACGTCCCTTAAATGTTACATCCACAGACGCTGACCACTAGATTGCTGACCCGGAAAAGAGAGTCAGTCAGGATGCTCTGTCCAATCACAGGACACAGCATTCTGAGCTATACATCCTCCGCCATTCATCTTTCGTCCTCAACCCGCCATTCCTCAGCAGACCTCTCAGACCGTATCAATTTATAGGCCATAAATGCGTAAAACCGTCAGTGCCTGGCACTGTCCACTGAAGCTGCAGGGCGACTCAGGCTTAAAGGGGTTTTCAGATTTCTTTACAGTGGTGGTGAATGGAACCAGACGTCACTATGTCCATTTTATTTGTTATCGACTCCCAATGACCATATTCGTGTCTTTGTAGTGTTTATATAGAATGCTGGTAATGTTAAACTAGTTACAATGGTTAAAAATACCCGTTTTCTTCTGGGACTTTTTTGCCTCATAACGCCCTGGATGTATCCCTCTGTCAAGAATGGATTTTAATTCATTTGAGATCATAATCTTCTCAGAAATACCATAAAACAAAGTCTTGTAACAATTTAATAACTTCCACTGAGGGAGCTTTTGGAGGCATTAAACTCTGCAGACACTTGGTTCTATTCACCACCACACTGAACAGTCCTTGTTTGGAAATCTACTGGAACTGCCCACATTTGCTTTGGTGGGAAACTGAAATGGGATTATTCGCAAGTCGTATATCTGCACGATGGCTTTAGAGGGCTGAAGAGTAATTTTGTGTAAGAAGGATAGATTATATGTCTCTCGCTGGCTACTGGTGCATGACGGTTGGAAAACAGTGGCATAGTGACATTAGCAAATGTGATCAAAGAGGTTAAAATAACCAAGAGATGAAAAGGTCAGTGATTTGCTCTTCTGTGATGACTGTTCTCATAATGTCAGTCAGCTGGTTGTTTAACTCTGTGTGTGTGTGTGTGTGTGTGTGTGTGTGTGTGTGTGTGTGTGTGTGTGTGTGTGTGTGTGTGTGTGTATCTGTGT
>JBBPCX010064907.1:0-13938 GCA_037974365.1 Hydrocynus forskahlii | reverse complement strand
TTAAAATGAAATTAAAGTGTTTTGGGAGCATATATGGGGCATATGTCGGGTTTACACTATAAAAATAGGCAGTTTTAGGCTTCTTTCTTTTTTCAAAACACAACAGGGTTTTTCACTATATGCAGGTGCTCTTGGAATGTAACCCCTGCAAAAAGCGAGGGATTACTGTAAACCAGTATTTACAAATTGTAATTATAAAGGTTACACGGTAAAACACACTGAAGGCCACGCTTTGACTTACTGCCAGTGCTGACACAGCTATAGTACAATATTCCCTCTTTTTCTATAACAGTTTTATAGAAAATCTCTCAAATTCATGTGGGCGAAGACAGCTTGACAAACGATGCAGGAAACTATGAAACATATTTGCTCTGGTGCCTCTCCAGGCCCGGAACAATCTGCTACGGAGGAAGCATGAAGGCCAAGTCCCAGAGTAGAGCCACAGGTGCGACTCCAGACCTTTCTGCCTGTTTGCTATGTCTCTCAAAAAGCCCCTCAGGGTGTGCAAATGTCTGAGAGGATCATTATGTAATCTTGGAAGGGAGTCGCTGATTCTATGTGTACAGGGAACAAAGCCATCTAGCTAGGAATAAAAAAAAAAAACATCACGGGTGCCGTGCTGGAGTGCATGACAACTTGACAGTTCACCATTTTGAAAAAGGAAGGAAAAATTGTAGAGTGTAGATTAATAAACAATGATTGTGAAATGAAAGTTGCTTCAACCATCTAAAACTCTCATGTCCTACATTTTCATTGGCCCACTCATAACTTATTTTCATGAGACATGACTTTATCCCCAGAATTTAACAAGCCATCTCTGTTTAAGTAAAATAGCTGCATTCTGATTGGCTAAAACGCTCCTTATACAGGCTAACTTGGTGTCGACTGAAAAGGCAGATTTCATTATACTATTCTATATACAATCATTATTCAAAGATCAAGATCAAGTGTGCTTACTTAGTTAAGTTCTGAAACAACATGCGCATTGCAGCGGTCACTACAGTGAAAGTATGGCAAGATCAGGAATATTATGAGAATAAACCTTGTCTCTACAATGCAGCCAGACATAATGCTACTGGGTTAGAGTTTGGGTTAGTTCATGCCAATTCATTCAGAATTCAGAGCTTTTCCCTGTTCATGTTACTGATTTTCCCATAAACAAGGTATAAACACTTTCCCATAAAAAAGGTTTTAAGGAAATCAATATAAAAACTTTTTTGTTCGATTAAATGAGTGTTATGGAAGTGCTCCGATAAACTCTGTCTCTTTATTATTTTAAATATTACTATACAATGACACACACCTCTTTAGGGGATTGTGGGAACAGCAGTTTTTTGTTGAGAGTTTTGAAACTTCATTCAAATGAACAGCAAAATATTTATGGAACATAATAATATGAGTTTTATGACAGTAGGTGGATGTAAGGACGAATTAAAAGTTATATTATTTAGTATGTACAGCGAAGGGATTTACAATAATTTAGCCTATAAATAGAAGTCCCCTGAAGTCGATAACAAACACTACTACAAGCATTCAAGCATCGTAATAATAGATTATTTTTTTAATCCCATGTTTTGCTCATGTTAAAATGGCGTTTAACATCCAAACATGGTAGCACTTGGTGGTGGGGAAAATTATAGGTTGGAGTTTGGCTGTGCTCAGGCTAATGCTGCCAGGGTATTTTATTTCCCATCCTGTCCCTTTCCTCCTGGTTTTATGGCACAATGACAATATTTAAAATGGTAATAACATCCTGATAATAGAGATGCATAATATATACATTTTCAATTATTCCCACACGTCATTAGCATTTAACATAAACAGCAACACATGCTACAAATCTTAGTGCCATGATGGATGGAGATCTTAGTTTCAGGGACCACATATGGCATCTTAAAGACTTAGCTTAGGTTAGAGATTTTTGTGCCAAGGTACAATTTGGAAAAACATATTTGGGCCTTTATATCCAGAAGGTTTGAAGACAGAAATAGTCTTCTCACTGGCCTCCCCAAAAAGACCCTCAGACAGCTACAACGTACTCAGAACGCTGCTGCTCTAGTTCTAACAAAAAAGGCTCACATTACTCCAATCTGTAGGTCCTTGCAATGGTTTTCTAACAGATAATGAATTAGGTTCAAAGTGTTACTCATTGTTTATTAGTCACTTAATGGTTTGGGCCCTAGGGTGAAACAGCATTTAGCTGCCTACTGCTGGAACCAGCTCCCCATGGAGATCAGATCTGCCCCTGCTGACGCCAGTTTGAAAAAGAAGCTAAAAACTGCGTTGTTTTCTGCTGTCCTCAGTGAATCACATGGCTCTATTTTTGGCACTGTAATACTGGCACAACACTGTAATACATCTTCGCCTTTATCTGCTCCATCTACTTTTATCTTTCAATAATTGCATAAAGACTCTTGTTTTGCTTATCTTAATTTGCATCTTGCTTTCCTTCATTCATACTGATGTTTGTTTACTCTTCAGGCTATTTATGGATCTCCATAAAGTACATGGACTGATGTCTGTGCATGATAATGTATGATAAATAAAAACTATTCAAAGCAACTTGGAATGTAGGAACAAAGGGATATATATCAAATTGGGTTTAGAGACACAGGGGCAGCTGGTGGCCTAGTGGTTAGAGAGTTGCTCCTGCGATCACAAGGTTGTAGGTTTGAATCCCAGGACTGCTAGTGACACCACTCAGGTACCCTTGAGGAAGGTAAAGTCCCCACACACTGCTCCTCGGACAGTGGCAGCCCCCTGCTTCACTTGGTGAATGGGTTAAATGCAGAGAAAGAATTTCACATTGCTCACACTGTGTGCTGTGTTTATGTGTGACTATAAGAGTTTTTACTTTACTTTATAACAGTAAACAAAACTAAACTGTTGACTTTAACTGTTCACTGAGAGTCTTAAGGCGCATTATTCAGTACATACTATATATTATTCAGTAATGAATACATCTACATCTAAGACTCAGTATTCGTTATTTGTCACATACACAGTTATACGAGGACAACATGTAGTGAAATGGGCGAGAATTCAAGTTTAGAACGACAGTTTAGAAGGTGATGAAGTTCTTCAGTGTAGATTTACAATTAGCTTGCATTCGGTTGGTATATTTTTTCGTAATCTGGAAGTAGAGGAGCTACGTGACCATGTTTGCGTGTGGGCCAACATGACAGGAGTCATGTTTAAAGTTGCACAAAGGGTCCACACTTTCTGCCAAGACAAAACAAGTACCGGCAGACATTTGAGGGGCCCCGCTGAGAGAAGCTGCGTCTGCTTTTTGATGTGGTTGAAGCTTTCATCCCACCCTGGTCTACGAGAACCCACAGATCCACTCCTCAGTCCTTCAGCAGAGATCCTGTTCCTCTCCGGCTCACCTGCGCCATGTCCTCCTGCAGCCAGAGCACGCCGCTCCCCCAGTCAAGCGAGAGCCAACGTGCTACTACCTCACATGCTCAGGCCATGTGACTGCGCTCCGTCACCATGGTAACTGTATGATCGCGCTCTTTTGATAGATTCTGTACTACGAGCTGCTTTACTTTTAGGGGATTTGTGTTATAGACACTGGCTCTGCATCTGAGAGGACACACAGCGCAGGCTGGTAGAGATGCTTCGACTTGGCTTCAAATCAGAGACGGACCCCCACTCCACGCCCCCACCCCCCAGGACCCCCCCCCCCCTACTGTTTAACCCTCGGCTAATGAGCCAGCCGCCGCAAACCACAGGAGCCGCACGCCCGCCCCCATTCACGCACATCAAAAGAGCCGGGGATGAGCAGAGCTGTCCATGTAACAACAGTAACATGCATTTACACATCTGTGGAGAATCTAGAATTCAAAACAAAAGCAACCTGTTGTCCACAGTTCGGGAAGAACCGCCTGTTGCTTGGTCAAAACAATGAGATTCCTGAAAAGGTGTATTCGCCCCAGTCCCATGGGTGATGAAAACCTAACGTGGAACGCTCTCGGTTTATGGTTTTGCAGGGTGTGTGAAATCAGCTGAATCTGAATTATGCTCTATTTTTTCTTTTTGCTCAGCCCTGAGAGCTGTTTTTCTATCTCAGATTGAGGGTTTTACCGTACAGCCTCCACGCCAGGATAATCAAAAAGCAGCCCCATCCAAAAAAAGCCACAACAGTAGGTGTGTAAAAATGCACCAAGCCCCCGGGGGCTGCCACAATTACACACAATTAATCCGTTAAAATTTACATTCGCGATGTTCCAGCCTAAAGATGACTTTGCAGTTTGAGTGATATGTGTAGCGGTCTGAAGATTCTACATGAGAAGGATCTTTTAACACTTTCATTTCTGAAAGGGATCTTGTTAACGAACAAATGTGTGAAGATAAAAACTTCTCCTGTTTGCTCTTTGAGTGTGATCACTCAATTAGATATCAAAATAATCACTAATTATTAGATTATCTAATATAATTTATATTATATTATAAATATACCTGCGGCGCAATGGTGCAGATGCAACTAAAAACAAAGTGTGTTTGTTTTCTACTCTTGTTCGCTGGCTTGTGGGCTAAATTTTTGATGTACCGTATCACGTGACCAAGACAAGCATTTTTCCAACATAAAAGATCTTTCAGATCAATAAAATATTTTTATTCTGTCTTTCTATGCGGCCCGGTTCCAAATGTCTCGCAGACCAATACCGGTCCGCGGCCCGGTGGTTGTGGACCTCTGCTACAGACCACCATTTGATTCATGGCACGGGGTTGTCTCTATATTTCAATTATTTGCACAGTTTCAGTGAAGCAACATAATGCATGCATCCATGTTTTTACACATATTCGTTGCTAAAGATCATTGCTGACTGGTGCTGGTTGTCGTACTTGCAGTGTAAAAATGTAACTGCATTAGATGGCATAAACTATTCTACACTGTGGTAAGATATAATTAAAGTAATGGTTTGGCAAAAAAAAAAAAAAAAACTAATTTTGCCTCTTTAGTTTAGAACTGGAGCTGTGAGACTAGCATTGTAAATAAACAACAGTACTAACAGTCACACAAACCCTTTCTAGAAATGCCCCCCAAAAAAGTTTTTTTACTGCTTTTGTTATGCGGCATCAACCAGAAGAGGACAGGCTCCCGTTTTTTGTCTTGGTTCCTTCAAAGCGTTCTTCTTTCAGCTTTAAAGAATTTTTCCTTGCCTCTGTTGCCCTTGCCTGGGACCCAGATTCTGTAAAGCTGCATTGCTCCAACATCAGTTGGAAAAGTGATATATAATAACATTTGACGACCTCCTTAAAGTGGTACAGACTTGATGTGGGACGTACTGTAAGCTGAACAAAACTACACCACCACAAGACTCCATCACAGAAATCAACAGGGTTGAAGGAAACTCATGTTGGATCAGATTCCTCTGTATTTATGATGGTTGTTGTCACACAAATTGATTCTAGATCTGCATTGCTGCTCTTGAGGTGGTTAGTGAAAACAGACCCTGTTGTGTAAAAGGACTGTGAAGTTTTGTCCAATTTTATAGCTCACAATAAGTCATTCTGGGTTCTAAACCACCTCTACAAGTCTGCACCACCTTATTGAGGCTCGTATTCAAGGGACAGATCTGGTAGTCAGATAGTGTTTGTTACCAACGTGTCTTGACCTTGAAAGGCATTTTATTAATACACAAACTTTTAAAAATAAAATATGTGAAAAAGTACAGCGTCCATCTTAAGTAAAATTCAATAGTTGATCTTTTGGATTTTTTACTTTATTTTCAGTGTATAGTACCTCAGCTGACTGCATGTGCGTTAAGTGGACATTTTTTTTTTTAAGCCGAGTTATTCATCAGTTAATTTAGTAAAATACTCCCTTTTCTCCCACTTCATACATTTAGTCACTGGCCAAGCTGGCATTTCCTTTCACTCCCACTCGGTCCAAAATGTGTGTTTAAATGTAGAAAAGGCAGGAACAGTTCAACAAATCTTGCCTTAGCAGCCAAAGGCAGAAAGCAGCTCTCAGTGTGTGGGTGTCTATGTACATCCTCTAAAAACAGGACCGAAATGCACTGGGACATTGACCATTTTTTTAACCTTTTTGCTGCATTTTCTTATTACGCTCCTCAAGCAGCCTCGTGCAGTCAGCGAAATGGAATGGATTTATTATAATGGATATTCATTTATTTATTTAAAACATGATTTACCACTTCTTTTGTACTTTAGCAGCCCACTGTTGAGAATTTCTCCTTCCCTTTCGGGCCCAATTAGCAATGATATGACACTTAAGAGTTTCATCATGTCATTTCAGTTCCTGGGCGATTGTTTCCTCAGGAACTTTCAGAAAACTTTTGTTGTCAAACTTGATCTAGCAGCTACAGCAAATAAGTATTTTCTGCAGCCTGAGGCAGGTCACCAGCTAAACCTGTTAGATGAGATTCATGTCATGTGTGATATTCTGCCGGTATATTTAGGCCTGTGTGGGTGGACGGTAATTGCAGACCACCACGTGCACAATCAGGGAATTTAAGCACTTTGGCGCCTTTCTGATTGGCAGCTCTGACCTCGCGGCAAAGAGTGGCGAGTTACCGTGGCAACTAGGCCCGGCTGCCGGCCTGAGGAACGTGACGAGCCGTGAGCGCCGGAGCAGGTCTCTCTCCGTATGGCAATTTACGTCCCTCGCTTCCATCTCTAGCCGTGGGCTCTGATTGAGTTAAAATATTCCAACAGCCTGTAATTAAACATTTTCTGAAATCAGTTGATTGCACTCATATTAGACTTGACGCGGCCGTCAGGTCGCGAGCTGATTAAGTGAGTTTGCCGAGATACGTCCGAACTTTCAGTCGAAACGAGAGTCCAGCCAGTGTGTTAAAAATAGACGGCCCCATGTTGATAATAGGCAGAATCGTGTAGTTCACAAACACACTCCCTGGTTTATTACAGCAAGTTTATAAGCTTTATTTAAGCTCCCGTCATATGTTAGATTCATGTGAGAACCTCAGAGAAGACCCTTTTTTTCTCTGACTCTCAAATCCTGTTTCAAAGTGTGCATCGGAAGCTTACGTGCTTTATTAAGCTCAAAAGTCTGGGGTCCATCTCTCTGGCTTAAAGACACATGGCAGGGACTACAGTCAGCTTCTGTCATCTATGCTGGGTGTGTATGAGTGTGGTGAGTGTGTGTGTGTGTGTGTGTGTGTGTGTGTGTGTGTGTGTGTGTGTGTAGTTACACGGTTTTGAGTGCCAAAGTGAAGGTTCACGCTGCATTTTTGTGAACATGGAAAAAAGTGAGGCACACTGTGTTTTTCTTCTCTCCTTTGATTTTCGAAGGCTGCGTGTGTGTGTGTGTGTGTGTGTGTGTGTGTGTGTGCGCTCTTTTGTTGCTAAGCAACAGCTAGTGATTGCTAAGTGATTAGAAATTAGCCAAACTATTTTTATACTAACCGTAGATGATAAAAAACAACACAAAATATGTAGCCAACTAACACAACCCCTCACCCCCAAATTCTCAAGAACCACACTGAGAAGAGCCCAAACCTTCTGCTTTTTGTTTGTACAGTAAACCCCCACTTTCACGCGGATCCAGCAGTCGCTGTTTCAGTCCAACGTGGATTTTTTCTGAGAACCGAAATAATAATTTTTTCGCTGAAACCCCCGCACTAACGCGGAAACTGCAGATATTCTCAGCATATTTTTTGCTTTTGTGACGTCCGGGCCTCGTCCAGCACGCCCCCTCGTCCTCGTACTGGGTTGCTAAGCACCGCCCAAACATAAGCAACCAGCATGAGGACGAGGGGGCATGGCGGACGAGGCCCAGACCTCACAGCTTTTTTCATGGCAATATATAATTTTTCATGCATTTTAGTGCTAAATTATTAACTTTTTTAATTTACTAATTTTGTAACATAAATATTAACGTAAATTCAGCTACATTTCTATATAAATAATAACTATAGATGTTTTGATACTGTGGAGAGAAACACAAAGAAAGGCGCCTTGGGACAGGGAAATACCGCTGTACTCAGAGGAGGGAGGTTTGAAAGTAGCCAATCCGAGTACGTTATTTATTTCTCCTTGCTGCTGATTGGCTGCTGCCCTGTGACGCTGCAGTCCAGAATTTCCCCCGTAGAGTGTCTTGGGTGTTCTCGTGTTTTCTGTTTTGTTCTTCTTAAAGCCCTGTATTTTAATTACTGTAAATTAAATTCATTTATTACTGCGTTTAACTGCATATATCAAAGAAAATGACAGAGCATACCAAAGAAAACACAGTCCAGTCTATACAGGGGTAACATGGATATTTACATTCTAGCACTGCAGGAGTTCAGTGAAAACTCTACAGTACTAATACGGGTTTACCTTTACGTTTTCTTTACGGTTAATGAGTTTAAAATGAAATTAAAGTGTTTGGGAGTACATTTGGGGGCATATTTAGTGTTTACAGTATAAAAATAGGTATTTTTTTAACCACATCACAAAAACATGGTTTTTTCACTATAGCGGATGCTCTTAGAATGTAACCCCTGTGAAAAGCAAGGGTTTTCTGTAACTCCAACTTCCAGTATTTGGTTCAAAAGTCTGAACCATCCAAAAAACTGCAAATGAACCAAACCATAGCTCAGTTTCATCTGAACTGAGACCACCTCTGTTGGTCAGGACCAAATTTTGGTTTTGTGGTTCGGACCGTGGTCTAATGCACATTGGACCAAAACTAAACTGAAAAGACAGAGAAACGAGAAAGGACCCTTACATATCAGTCACCATTTGTGTTAATCGTACTGTTAATATAAAGGAGATTTATTTGGGTATTCTAGACAGATTCTACAGGAGCTTTTCAGTGATGTACGACAACACGAATGTGTCAGATGTGAGCAGAGCTTAGCCTTCATTCATGTTATAAACTTTTGAATTGGCTAAACACACTGAAACGAATGCAGTTTTGACCATGATTACAGTTCTGATTCCAGTTTAAGAGAAGACTGTTCTGGAAACAATCTAAAAGGACCAAAAGAGTAATTTCTGCCTGTAGTGGCTTAACTTAAATTCCTAATTTAATCTAGTTAACTGCTGAAGTTGCTGCCAGTTTCATAGAGCCGACGTCAGCGACCCTTATTAAGAGTAGTTAAAAGGCCACACACACATCACGCCACTACAAAATTGATTGACATGAATGTTTCTCATTAATGTACGTCTGTGAACGCAAGCATGATGGTATCCAGTTGTGATGTCAATAGAAAGAGACCAAATTAAACCATTTAAAATGATTAAAAATGTAAGACTCATCATGAGAAAGTGACCAAATTTAAACAATTTCCTCCGGGATAAATAAAGTTTTCTGATTCTGATTCAATCAATGTGCGGCACATTTCAAACCAGGTGATGTTTTGCTTTCCCTCACCTTGACTTGCAAGGAGACTTGGAGTACAGGTTTGTAATAAAAAATAGTGGCTGCATGCAAAAACTCTTTGATTATTTGAAGTCAGTATATGGAAACAAGCTGGTAAAAAAGACCCACATATGTACACAAATGTCATTCTATGTCCAACCACATGTCTGCTTCTTTGTGGTGAAATGCTTTTGAAGTGACAGAACAGAAAAAAGGTGGCAGACACTGTAATTTCCCATTGGTATGCCAGTGTATCACAAAAGAATGTGAATAATGTTCTGGATAATTCACAATTATGTGCACCACAATATTTTTCAGCGTGACCTGCACTGGCTCCCTGCTCAGTTTTCTAATGTGTTTGTGAATATGCTGAAGTGTTTTTGTTTATAAAGTGAGATGTTTCGGGGCACTTGCCACAAAGTGAGTCAAACAACCAACATGTATGATCTTGTGTAAACGATATAAAGTGGTTGGAGCTCAAGGAGAAGACACAATTTCTATGTTTATGCATGTTGGAGCCACAGACAAGCAAAGCACTGCAGTACAGAATCAGGGCCACATGACTCACCAGCCTACAGCCTCGCTCTGGACAAAAAAAAAAAGTATAACCTTCCTCACATCATCATATGTGTAGCCTTCACCAACCTCCAGTCTTCATTCCAACCTCCCTGCACCCGCAGGTCTGAGGGCTGAGTGCAGTGGAGCCTGTCCGGCCGTCCTCTGTCGGTTCACTTCAGTCCGTTTGGGAACTTCAGCCGAAAAGGTCAAGTGCTTCGCTGGCACACGCTGCACTTTTTCAAAACTCAACCTTATCCAGAAATGGCAGAGTGAATTTCAGTAACCCCATCTACTCATAAATCCATCCGTCTGTCTCTCTCTCTCTATGTCTCTCTCTCTCTCTGTCTCTCTCTCTCTCTCTTTCTCTCTCTCTCTCTCTATCTGTCTCTCTCTCTCTCTCTTTCTCTGTCTCTCTCTCTGTCTCTCTCTCTCTTTCTCTGTCTCTACTGGTCTCTCTCTCTACTGGTCTCTCTCTGTCTCTGTCTCTCTCCCTCTCTTTCTCTCTCTCTCTTTCTCTCACTGTCTCTCTCTCTCTCTTTTTACCGCCCCCCCCCCCTCCAAGTGAGCGAGTGTAAGGTTGTTGCCGAATTGTGCGTCAGACAGACTAGTGGCTACAGTGGGGCTGAAGGATATGGAAAAACATCTTGTCTCGATAGATTCTTCTGTATCATTTACTTGAAAGTGGTCAGTAACAATTACATGAACTTGCTGATGCTGTGTTTCGAGTCTGAATAGTATGTGGACTTGCTGGAAAGGTTTAAAGGAATGTGAATGTGATGTGATGATGCAGGGTCTTATTGTTATTCAGCATTTTGACAGAGCTAGCCAGCCTAGTGGCTCAGAACAGCTGAAAGAATCTTCTTAACTGCTGGGCTTGATTTTGCCTGGTATGTAGACCACGATTCACTAAATACATTGCAAGAACTGACTGGAATGTGGATCTTCAAGGCTACAGATGAGGCCAAATAAAAGACTTAAGAAAAGAAGCACTGGTTAAACACCACACCGGACACATCTCAACAGAAGTGCCAAAAACCATCAAGAACAAGCTCCTTCCATTTTCTAATTGTATATATTTACTAGGGATGCACAATGATACCGGAATCATATCAGTACCTGAACATATTTGCTTCAGTAGTTGACAAGAAGTTTATATTTGACTGATATTTCAGACCAATATTTAATGATGTATTTACTGAACAATAAAATGTTCAGCCAATGCTGGGCTGTTGTGCAAAAATATAAGAAAGATTAAATTGATTAAATGTCATCTATTCCTCCACTAAATGTTTATTGCTGTGCAAAGAATTTGGCCTGGTGGGCCGCCATGGAGAAATGCTACCAGCGGACATGCTGTGAATGGGTTTAGTTAAACTTCTGTGGGCTGAATAGGAGGATTTTTGTAGAAATGCTTTGGTGTTAATATTATTATTATTAAAACAATGAATTAAAAATGGGATATTTTCACAGCTACATTTGCAGAAATACAGTGTGCACTGGAGAATAAATGGTATGTATAGAAACTTTTACCATGCCCAATATCTAAAATTTATAAATCTTTATGTATTGACTTCGGGATAAACATTATGTACGTGGAACATACTGGATATCAGCATCAGCCTACAGTTCCCTTATCTGTGAATCCAGAATATTTAACAGTATCACCTAGTGACCTTAAGTTTTGTATCAACCTAAGGCTTTCCAGCTTAAGCTACAAGGTTTAAGTTCTGACTAGACTAATGATGTGGGATGAGGTAAAACAATCACTTAAGCATTTGTCTGTTAATCCTAAAGCCTTTAGATCAACTGCTCTTTCACTGAAAATGTGTGATCTACTGGGAAATATTTTTACACGTGTGAATTACTGTGATTTTTTGTTCTATCTTAAATAGAGCAACCATGAAGATTCTGGCACCTGTACACAAAGCTGCAGAGTTAACTGAGGCTTTGTTTGTGTGTGTGGGCATGGTAAGAAACACACTCGCTAACACACACAAAGAGCAAGCTTGGACACCTGCTCCCAGAACTTCAGAATGAATTCATGATGAATGAGGCCCTTCGACATTTGTCCCTGGCCATCCACTCGTGAAACCGTGGGAATGAGGTGATCCAGGCGAGGGCTCGAGAACACCCGTGCGATCGTATACTTACACAGCACCGCACGCTGTCTTACACTGTTCAATTATGCAGTCACAGCAAATAAAACTTGCATGTACACCAATCAATAAACGCAGAGAATCAAACATCTGGGATCTCAAACAGCATATAAAGTATGTATGACATGATTTAATATGCTGGGTTTCGTCAGCTCTCGAAACCAGGCATGTGCTGAAATTGAAACCGATATTTGTTGCAGAACAAATGGTCAAAAATAGCATGAAGGAGAAGATAATATTTTGACTGGGAATAATGCATGATCATGAAACACACTTTTAACAAGACTTTAATAGTAATGAAAATAAAACTGAGACAAAACCACATTGCTTTCACAAAGCTTCTTGGTCGCCGGCTTATTTTCCGTTCCATGTTAAACGGTACAGCAGTTACATTCTGGGACCATGTAAACAAAAAATGCATTTTTCCTCAATATGCTCCCTAAATTAGTCATGCAAGCTCCGCCTGCTTGCTAGGACTCCGTCAAACAATGAGGTACAATTAGGATTTTAACCGACAGCCTTCTGATCACAGGGGCAACTCCCTAACCGTCAGACCACCATATGCAAATGAGCCACAGTATTTCTGAAGGGCAACCAATCTCAGCTCCAGGAGAGTTACTGGTGTTTTCTTCAGTCAAAGAATTCATGTAATCCAACACAAGGAAAATTATACCGGCCAATCTTTAACCATTGAAGACAATGGATCACCAAGTTGTTTGCAAAGTCTTCACATTCTACATTTTCTTTCTATTTTATTTTTAATGACATTTGTCTGGGTTTGTGTACCAAAAAAGGCTGCCATGTGCTTCATTGCGAAGCATCAGCGCATCATTCTGAACATTGCGAAGCATCAGTGCATCATTCTGAACATTGTGAAGCATCAGTGCATCATTCTGAAGCGTCAGTGCATCATTCTGAACAGCAGCTACCACATCATTAGACAGTTCAACACGCTTGGAGAAGAACACAAGGGCTGAATAATATATTTTCTGTTAATCGTTGTCGTGATATCAGTCTCTGCCATACCGATAATAAAAAAGGCTACAATATAACTACAAGTGTAAAGTAACCATTTGTCATACGTGAACACACCACAGCACAGAGTGTGAACAGTGTGAAATTCGTCCCCTGTATTTAACCCATTCACCAAGTGAAGCAGCAAGCAGCCTGGAACACAGCACCCGGGGAGCAGTGTGTGGGGAGGGTACCTTACTCAAGGGAACCTCAGTGGTGCCACTAGCAGTCTTGGGATTTGAACCTACAACCTTCTGATCACAGGGGCAACTTCCTAACCATCAGACCACCATATGCAAACGAGCCTCTAACCAATCACCGTATTTCTGATGAGCAACCAATCACAGCCCCAGGAGAGCTACTGGGTGTTTTCATCAGTCAAAGAATTCATGTAATACAACACAAGAAAAATATTCTGGCCATTCTTTAACCATTAAAGACAATGGATCACCAAGATGTTTTCAAAGTCTTCACATTCTACATTTTCTTCCTACTTCATTTTGATGACATTTGTCCAGGTTTGTGTACCAAAAATATAATCCGTAATTCATTTTTGCATAACCGTTAGTGTATCCCCTTAATTAAACAGACATTTGATAGCATGCCCTTAAGACTGATATAAAATAAAATACTCCTTCGCATTAATGGGCAGGGCTAAGCTGTACATGTGCTGTTTTGTGACATCACAAAAACTATGATGTGAAAACAGGCTATTTTTCCAGTTTAGTGTCTACGTATGGACCATATAGATGGGGGAGCAAATGTATATTTTAAAACTTTATTGTGCAAAACGTAATTGTAAAAATTACAAAACTTTTCAAGTAATTTTTAAGATGTGTAACTTTGTCATTCAGTTTGGGCATTTCAGTTTGGCTA
>JBBPCX010064906.1:0-38806 GCA_037974365.1 Hydrocynus forskahlii | reverse complement strand
TATATACACACACACACATATACACACATAAAGAGAGAGGGAGAGAGCGCGAGAGAGACATTATAAAGTGCCAGAGTTTGAGAGCTGTATTTACTGTGTATAACAAAACATGAAATATGGCCTATGCTAAATGTGTTTTAAGTCTTCATTTGTGTTAAGTTTCCAACTAAGCTAATAAACAGAAATTGTGCATGAAAAAACATGCTGAAAAATGTCAAGTATTATCTCTATAGACCAGGGATGTCCAAATCCAGGAGTGGTGTACAGGACCCCCTTATGTACAGGATGTGTTCAAATATTTATTCAGAAAATCAGCCCAACATATTTGGACATATAACTGGACTGGACTTCCTCTGTGTAATGTTACATAGTGTTTTAACACTACAGAAATGTAGAAGAGTTACCTTCGTGTATGTGTTTTTCATCAGGTGTGTGTGCGGGCCGCGTGCGGCGGAAGGTTCCGGAGCGGCGGCAGTGGGAGTCCGGCTCAGACTCTGGGAGCTCGACGGGCAGCGTGAGGGCCAGCCGTGGGTCATGGGGCAGCTGGAGCAGCGCCAGCAGCATGGAGGGAGAAAAAGACCCCAACAGAGCCTACTGCAACAACACCCGCAAGAGTAAGAAAACCCATTCTGAATAAGTTAGTATTAATAGGATAACATTAAGTTCAGAAGTTATTTAGGTTAATAAGGGTAAGTTAAGTTAAGATAAAGTTAAGATTAGTAGAAAGCTAATAAGAGTAATCAGTAAGCTTTAATAAAGTTCAAAAGTTAATCTTACTAAAAGAAATGAAGTTAATTTTAAAAATAAACCAATAAGTTAGTTAACTAATAAGTTAGCACTAATAAAGCTCAGAAGCTAATGTTACTAAAATAAATGTTAAAGTTAATAAGTTAGCATTAATAAAGTTTAGAACTCCTCATCAGTGAAGTATACAAGTTATTAATCAATAACAATAACAAAGTAACAATAAAGTACTGAAGTGTGCTGCTTTTCTTGCCTCCAGGAGAGTCTGTGCAGTACAGTGTGTATCCCTCAGACCGAGAATGTTGTCCTCCAACCAACTGCACCTTTAAAACCCAGAGGTATGAGAGCGAGCAGCCAGATGCATCTCAGACATTTAAATGAGCATTTCAGCCATGAAACCCATTTACACAGCAGTTTTGTGTTATTGTGTGTGCAGCATGAACAATCTGTACATGAAGGAGATGTACCAAAGCTCAGAAACTCCTATTCACTCTCTGACCCAAAGCTTTGCTGATGTGGCCGCAGGGCTGGACAGGACCCCAGGTGAGTACTGCCAAATTCCCTTCAGGATTCGGACGTGTTTTCTGTGTAAAATGTTCTAGACTCAGCAGAGCTCAAATTCTGAGTTCTCCGATAGAAAAGCACGAAACTCTGACAGCCCAGTCATTTAACTGTGGGTGTGGCAATATCCCATTTTAGTCATAGACTGTCTAGTATGGGTGGGACAAGATCTCGTGATATTATACTGTGACGATATTTCTTGTCACATGAAAAGCAGTCTCGTGAAACGGAATCCAAACAGGGGCGTCGGAAACATTTTTAATGTGGGGGTGAAAACTGTAGCGAGGAATTTTCCTGGGGTGGGGAGTAAGTGCGTGTGCTGCACTCGGCACCTCGCGTGTTTCCCGCATAAAATACGAACATGATCAAGGACATAACCTGGCAGGACAGTTTTACATGTCCATGCAGTTTCACACTGTTGTACAGTTGGTAAATCAGTACATCTGTTTAAAAAAAGAACCGAAAGCTGTTGCATGTCTTTCAAAGATGTTTCAGGTCTTTGTGCTACCTGTTTCTTAGATCTTAGTGTAATATTTCCTGTCCTCAGACACCAGTGGTGCATATGTTCCAGATGAAACGTGGTCCGCCCCCTCAGTTCCACTGACCAATGGTTTTAGGTATAGCATGCCCGACCCCCTCAGCCTTGTTTCCCAAAGCTCCACCTCCAGCCCCTTCAGCGGGTAAGACAATACCTTTATTATTGATTATCCTCCTCTCTGTTTGTCTGTTCTGTTTGTCCAGCCATCCATCCTTCACACTTCCATCCATCCTCACCTATTCATCCTCCATCTCCTTATCCATTCTTCTTCCATAAACTCATCCGTCTTTGTCTATACTATTTCACCATTGGTCCTTTAACCCATCCATCCACCCACCCACCCATCTACCCACTCATCTACCATGATTAGTTAGTGTTGTGTTTGTGTGGATGCTGTTTAAACTGGCTGTTTTCTCTTGTCTAGTAGTTTTCCCTGGAATAACTCTACCAGCCAGTGCAGCAACCCATACTCCTACTGCCACCAGAATAACTACATGTTAGCTGGTAAGAAAAAACCTCTCTCTCTTTCTTTCACTGTCTCTGTCTGTTTCTGTCTGTCTGTCTGTTTCTCTCTTCCCCTCCCCTCTCCTCCCTCTCTCTCAGTCTCATTCTCCTGAAAAATAACAGCCTTCATTTGTTCTCCCAAAGGAAATGGCAATTACCAGAACAGCTTCCCATGCCAAGAAACCCAGACGGTGGCTCACGGCCAGCAGTCCAGTTGGAGTGAGGATGGAGCCCAGGAGGTCACCTCTTCCTGGGATATGACCAGCTGTGTGGGCAGCAAGGTGAGTTCAGATACAAGTCTAAAGAAAAAAAATGAATTACCATCCTTGCAGTACTACTAGAGGGTCAGCTATGTCAGTTTGTTGATGGTTAGTTTGTCCGTTTTTTTTTTGTTTTTTTTTCCTACCGATTGAACCAAAATAAACTGCAACAACTCGGAAAGAAAAAATATAGTACAATAGATAGTTTAGGTGTTTCCTTTTATATTTAGTTATATATGCATGTGAAGGAACGTACATGTTTAAAATAACACTCTTTTTCCTCACTCGCCCTTTTTTCCCTTCTTTTTTTCTCTCTTTTGATTCCTCTCTCTTTCTGTCACTCTTTCACCACCTCTCATTGTCTCTTATCCTCTCTCATTCTCTGTCCAATTTTTTTCTTTTTCTCTTGTCATCCCTCTCCCTTTCTATTTCTTTTCTGCTTCTCTTTATCCTTTCTCTCTCTCACTCACTCTCTCTAACTTTTCTGTTTCTTTTTCTTTCTCATCTATCTCAGCCCTTTTTCTCAGGCACTCGTAGTCTCTCGCCCATCTCCTCCAGCCTGTTTGGTTCGATCTGGACTCCGCACACTGAGCCCTACCAGAGCCATTTCCAGCCGGACCGCTCGGCCCCCGTTTCTCCACACACACCTCACACACCCTTCAACCGCGAGCCGGGCGCCCCCTGCCCCACCAAACATTACTCCAACTTCAACCCCTTCGGCCCCCACATGAACCTGGACATCTGGAACTCGTCCAGCAACCGCAGCTCCAACTCGCAGTTGTCCAACGACTCTGGCTACTGTGGAGACGCCTGAACACACACAGCTTTCACCCCCCGGATAAGGAACGAGGAATAAAATATGAAAAGAATGTGGTTTTATTGATAATGGAGAAAAAATGTGAAAATTCTTTTGTTCTTTTATGTTGCATTTTTCCCCTCCAAAAAAAGACAAATTGTGTTGTGCAAAAAGTTAAGCATTTTGTTGTATATTTTTCTAGATGTTTTGCAGATTTGACCATAGAAAATAAAAAAAAAGTTTTGTACTTGACTTTTTGTGGTCTTTGAATTTCTCTGATTCAAAGTGACAGGTGTTATGACTCCTCAGGTGATCACTTTAGAATGCTAACAAACAACAATGCATCAGTATTTGTTAAAAAAAAAAAAAAAAAAACCTTGAAATTTTGTGAGCTGGTGATGAGAACAAAGGTTGATGTTCCAAGCTGCAGTTTGGATTTGTGAAATGTATTTTAATTTACTATTGATTGAGCTGAGCCAGGTATTTACAGTGTGTGATGAGAACTACTATGTAATACTGGACTTTCATGATGAGGTCTGGGAACGATTAAACAAATACATAGACATACAAAAAAAATACTATTTACTGTATATTAGCTTTAAAAACCTACTCAGCTAAACTGGTTACAGGTGTCTGGGACTTTTGCATGGTGCTGTAGTAAAATAAAAAGATTATTTATCCAGAGGGAAATTCTTGTGTCATTTGCATGCTCAGAACCACAAGAAAGTATAAAAGATAAAACAAAAAAGATACACAATAAACAGTAGTGCACACCCTGATGACAAGAACATTAGTGTAACAAATAACAGTATAACACTGACATTACAACAGTATAACAATGACATGTAAAGATTTTAAGTGCTGTACCCGCAGATCGGTAGTGCAATATGACTTATGAAAGGTTCTAAGTGTTCATGCAATACAAAAACAAATACATGCAATAAAATAGCACCGTATGATAAGCGGATGAGATTAACATGAAATAACATTGTAAATTTACAGATTAAACAATTGAGTTGTAAATTACACAAATCCAATTCAGAACAGAATAATCAGACCTAACGAAGTAATGTGGATTGTCCATAAATCCATGATGGTGCAGGTGAGCGGTGGGCTGTAGATCAAGCTGTTACACTTTATGGACGAAAGTTTTGGGACGCCTGCCCATTACACCAACAGGGACTTTAATGACATTGCATTCATATACATTTGCAGCTATAACAGCTTCCCCTCTTCTTGGAAGGCTTTCCACAATATTTTGGAGTTTCTGTGGGAATCTGTGCCCATTCATTCTGTAGAGCATTTATGAGGTCAGACACTGATGTTAGACGAGAAGGGCTGACTCAATTTCTGTTCCAGTTCATCCCAAAGGTGTTGGATAGAGTTGAGGTCAGGACTCTCTGCGGGCCAGTCAAGTTCTTCCACACCGAACTCATCCAGCCATGTCTTTATGGAGCCCAGCTTTCACCAAACCGTATATTCACAAAGTTGGAAGCATGGCGTTATCCCAAATGTCTTGGTATGCTGAAGCATTAAGACTGCCTTTCAATGAAAGTAGGGGGGCTAGCCCAAACCCTGAAAAAGCGGTGTGTCTCAATACAGGTGTGTCCCAATATAGTTTGGGTAATGGTGTGCCGTGAGTCGAGAAAGGGGGCTGCAATATCTATGCCGTCCGGCAGGGGCAGCGCATCTTTTTTAGTTCAGATGTTCTCTGAAAGTAAAAGAAGACGCGCCTCGTTCTTTTCCGGCGTGTGTGTGTCGCGGTGTATTTGTTTGAGTTTTTACACACTTTGCAGATACTCCTCAAACGCTTTCCACTGTACAGAGCATAAACTCGGAGCAGAGATCATCATGACGGAGGTGAGAACAGGAAAGCAGTGTGAGAACTGGAGTTCTGATTCAGCCCAGCACACACACACACTATTCTGGAGTCGATTTTACATTCGTGTGTTTACTTGTTTATTTCTGTGTTAAGGTCTATTTACATGTTTATTACTGTGATAAGGTGTGTGTTTACTTGTATATTTCAGTGTTAAGAGGTGTGTATGTGGTCCCGTGTGTATTTTTGTGTTAAGGTAGGGGTGTGTGTGTGTGTGTGTGTGTGTGTGTGTGTGTGTGTGTGTGTGTTCACATGTTTGTTTCTGTGTTGAGGTGTGTCTGTATGTTCACCTGTTTATTTCTTTGTTAAGGTGTGTGTATGTTCACTTGTTTATTTCCGTTTTAAGGTGTGTGTGTGTGCGCGTGTGCGCTCGTCTGTTAGGTGAAACTGTTCACAGAATTCATGATTTGATTCTGTTCAATACAATTGAATCAATTCAAATTAGTAGTAGTCGTGTGTTTATGTATGTATGTGTGTGTGTGTGTGTGTGTGTGTGTGCGTGCGTGTGTGTGTGTCATTTCCCCATAATTCTGTGTTTTAGATGTAAACAGTTGTCCAGAATGAGTTTGGTGTGAAATGTTTAATTGTAGTGAAACGTACAGACTTCTTTCTTTACAGTGGTGGTGAATGGAACCAGGGTCCAGTCTACAGCACAAAGTTTTATTTACCCATCAGTGAGCTGACACGTGTCCCTGGGTGTTTATATAAAGTGCTGTAGATGGGGAAATAGTGTCAAATCTGAACTAAATCAGTTTTCTTTGGGGACTCTTTTGCCTCATGTACCCCTTCATCGTGAATGGGTTTAATTTTAGGCCAGAAGCTTCTCAAAACTCTGGTAAAAAAACTTCTCAATCAGGCAGCATCTTCCTAACCATTCCATGTAACAACTTTCTGTGAGGGAGCATTTAGACATTTGGTTTTACTCACCACCACTATGAACAGTTCTGACTCTGTAAGATCCTCTAGAAAAAGGTGTTTTGCATGACGCCCCTGCTGAACGACTCCTAACCAGTAAGTTGTGTTTTGTCTGTAGGAGGTGCAGAAGCACTCTGTCCACACACTGCTCTTCAGGTCTTTGAAGCGAACTCATGACATGTTTGTGTCTGACCATGCCAAGCCGGTGGCCCTGGACGAGATGAGGTGAGTTTAAGGGCAAGCACAGTTTTCCCTGCTCTAACACGCTTACTAAACCTGTCACTGTGGGGAAAAAAAGCATTGTCGCTATCAGAGCAAAACCTTGTCTTGTTACAAAGCCTTAAAGCGTCATGGAAAAGCAGACTGTCTTCTCTTAGGCAATCACAGCGATATGAGACGACGTAATACACATATAAATAAAAGAAGTAGTAAAAATGTGCAATTTAATACAAAGGTCATTTTAACATTCTAATTTTTTTTAAATGTGGCATCAGCAGTCAATTGGAGAACAAACAAAATACTGGAATGTAATTGTGTTTTATATGTGCAAATGTTCAGCAGCAGTTCAAGATAAATATACAGGCAGTCTATGAAAATACAGAAACTCTGAAGCAGTATTCAAGTGCACCATAAAATAGTGATGTGTAAAATGCAAAAGTCCATTTATTGAAAACTGTCCATACAGTCCATTTCTGGAACAGTGCAGAAATAGCCTGTTTTCAATTCACTGTCTGTTAAACCTGCAGCCATGTAGCCTCACCCACTCACACTGAAGTTAGAGTGTTTCAGTTAAGACTTTTGAACAGTGCACAATGCAAATCAGAACAGAGCATTTTTGCATCGATCTTATTCCCAGTGATTTTTGGACTGTTGGATGGTGCACTATGAATACTGTGGGGGGGAACTGTAGAAGTGGTAAACTAATGGGTCGGGCATTCGCCCTGTGATCAGGAAGTCGTGGGTTCGAATCCCATGGCTGCTAGTGGCACCACTGAGGTACCCTTGAGCAAGGTACCGTCCCCACACACTGCTCCCTGGGCGCTGTGTTCCTGGGTGCCCGCTGCTTCACTTGGTGAATGGGTTAAATGCAGGGGAAGAATTTTGTGCTGTTCACACTGTGCTGTGGTGTGTTCACATATGACCATTCATTAAACCTGCATTAACTGCAATGCATGAACTGCAAGACAAAGCATTCAATTATGATTTGGATGACAGGTTTTCCCAAAGCTAATTAAGTAGGCCTTGTTGGCCAGAGTGTGTAGAGCAGGGAATATAGGTAGTGCTTGGGTATTTGGGAGCTTGTGGTGTGGTGTGGTGTGTGTGTAGCAGCTTTAGGCTACATATTATGCTGCTAGAGGAGAATAACTTGGTTTTGAAACTCTTTTCTTAGTCACAAGATAAAGATGTCTGTAAAGCTGAGGACTGAGTACAGCCCAGTCTTACATATGCCTGTGCTGAAAGAAGTGAGAGGAAAAGTTCTTAACCCCTCCGACCCCATCGACAGCTCAGGATACCCGCCGGCCGGTGAGTGATCGCTTTTTTTCTGGTCTCAAACAGAAAAAGTGTCTATGTAGAGGACATGTCCAAACCTCTGTGCATGGCTGTAGGTGTCTCAGTTCTTGTGTTTCTGCAGATGGTGATCCAGAGTATCTCATCACAGGAACACATCCGTACCCATCTGCACCAGGTATGTGTGCTTTTAGTGGTTTGGGTGCGTTACAGCACTGAAAGTGTTCCGGTGTGGTCTGATAAGTACTGTTTCTACACTGTGTGTGTGTAACACAATCTGTAATTGGCATGTAGGAGTTGCCCTCACTGCAGACACTCAGCTGCAGAAGATGCCCAGTGAAGCTGGAGTTCAGTCCATGGCTCTGGCTCTGCCTCCTTCACAAGCAAGGTAAGTGCACACAGCCTTTCAGGTGACTATTGTATGTAGCCAACTTTGATTAGAAAACTATTAACCAGATATTGGGATGCTAGAGACTGTAATATTGGTGTTTTGACCTGGTCATGTATGTTTGATGCCCACACCTTTAGAGCATTGAATGAAGTGTGCTGTAATGTGTTTGTGTTCCTCTTAAGCGTTGTGATGTTCCTTCTAAATGAAAGCTTGACTTTGTTAGATGTGCATTGCCTTAGATCTGATAAGAAAAAGCCTTTTGTCAAGCATACTTTTATTCGTCTGATTACAGGATAGTTCAGCAAATTAATGTTTTTTTTTTTTTTTTCACTCCAAATGTAGTCAAGCAGCCAACGTGTCTGAAGTTTGCTTCTGTAGTTTAGATCTAGCATGGGAGTTTCAAGGCTAATGTTACTAATGTGTAACAAGAGCTTATACTCCACTAACCTTGTGGAGGTGTTCAGTAATCTGTAATAGACTTGCTTATGTGGTGTCTGATCTTATTTATATACATGGATTCCAAGTATGGGGCAAACTGATCAACAATATTTGAGATATTGTGTAAATTTAGAGTATGCGGCACATCTGAGTGCTTTCACTTCTCCCAACCTGATCCAATTAATCAGCTCCTTATTGAGCTTTTGTGGATGTGTAACAGCAGTGAAAGCACTAAAATGTGGAGGGAGTGTGTCTTCATGGCCCGGGTTGCTCTAAGGTGCTCTCTGCTAGTATTACAGACCTATGACTGGTCATTGATTTACAGTGTGCCTGTAAATGTCACTGCAGGTGTCATTATAATGTGTGTCTGATGCTCTTTGCTTTCTAGGCAAGATGCTGCTCGCACTGCAGCCAGTGTGGGGGACATCCACAGACACGCTGGAGGAGCAGAGCGGTCCCAGCCTCCACAGCACTCAATGGTGAGAATATACACACAGTCAAGGGTGTAGTAGCCATGATGACATGTGTGGAGCTTCTGTGGAAATGTAGAGCATCTATGTAGCTCATCCAAGGTAAAGGGTAAACATGGAAATAGGAGTAATGCATCCATGGGCACAAGTGAAGGCCAGCCCTCTCAGGGGGAGTAGCATAACTATGGTAATTCATGAGTTGTGTAGTTGCACTTATGTATGTATGTATGTAAATAAGTATTATTTGGGTTTTTTTTGCGTATTACAATTGTTTCTTTTACCTGGGTGGAGAAAAGGTATTGCATGATTCTCATCATTTCACCATCTTCTACCAGGCCCTAATGGAATCTGGAGGAATGAAGAATACAGCACTGGTACCCAGGAAAGCCCCAACAATGCCCAAACCGCAGTGGCACCCTCCTTGGAAACTCTACCGGGTGAGTGGCATTTGTGCAGTATCTGCACCGCAGTCGCAGTCCATCATATAACCATATTCTGTTGTTGATGGCTTGTTGTCGGCTTGTTTTGTTTCAGGTTATCAGTGGTCATCTCGGCTGGGTGAGGTCTATAGCAGTGGAGCCTGGAAATCAGTGGTTCGTCACTGGGTCTGCAGACAGGACCATAAAGGTACACTTGGCAGGCTTGTTGCTGCTGCATGTTAGACCCATTGTTTTTGGACACATTTCAACGTGTTTAAGAGTAATCATAGTTTGACACAATCTTATGCTGGATTTATTATCCTCTGTCATTTTAAGGGTCTGTATGGGGGTTAGACGTCTATTCCTCAGCATAGAAATTAGTTTCTGAGTAATAAGCCTTATGATTACTAACAGTTCCTGAATTATAGGGGTTTCATGGAAGCTGTAATGTATATTTGTGTGTAAAGGGCAGTGTGGTTTGTGTACATGTGTGGTATTGAGACTGTATTGTGCATCACAGATTTGGGATTTGGCCAGTGGGAAACTGAAGCTGTCTCTTACGGGACACATCAGCACAGTGAGGGGTGTGGCGGTCAGCTCACGCAGCCCATATCTCTTCTCATGTGGAGAGGACAAGCAAGTCAAGTGCTGGGATCTGGAGTACAACAAGGTAGTAAAGCAAGGGGAGAAGACTAATATTCACATCATTACAGACAGCAGCACCTGCTGGCTGGGATTATCCATTTATCCACGCATCTACACATTCATCTGTCTACCCATTCATCTTTTATGTTTATAATATTTTATAACCCTATAGATGGATGGATGGATGGGTAGGTAGGTGGATGGATGTATGAGTAGATGGGTGGATGGATGGGTAGGTAAAGGGATGGGTGGATGGGTTGGTAGAAGGGTAGATGGATGGGTTGGTAGGTTGGTAGGTAGGATGGATGGGTATTTGAATGGATGAATGGTTGGGTAGATTTATGGTTTATGATGCTGCTTGTTTCTGCAGGTTATTCGGCACTACCATGGTCACTTGAGTGCTGTGTATGACCTGGACCTCCATCCCACCATTGATGTGTTGGTGACGTGCAGCCGAGATGCTACTGCAAGAGTGAGCACCCTTAAATATCTTCTGCAACTCCGAACATGAAATAAAAAAAAAAGTCCTGAATCAGAAAAAGCATGTTTTTCTTTGTTTTCTCTATCCAAAGATCAATGCCCCTGAGCTCCTTTCCCGTTAGACCAGCTTGACTTCAGGCTTTAATGATCTGAAGTCAAGCTGGTCTAATAACAGTAATCCTGGTTTGCGCAGCACCTCCTCAATAGAACTGAGAGAATTTGTCAATAGTTTAACTAGGAAAAACTTTCAGCCCCATACAAGTGTTTGTGTTTTGTAGGTTTGGGACATAAGAACCAAAGCTAACGTCCACACTCTGACTGGTCACACTAACACGGTTGCCACAGTGAAGTGTCAGAGTGCTGAGCCTCAGATCATCACAGGTAAACACTAATCACACAGTAATGGAATAAGTTTATTTTGGACTGCTTGCTTTATTGATTATAAAGACTACAGTCTAATTACAATCTACTCTAACAAAATCGATGCTGTTGAATTGTACCTTCAGATTGATTCATCACAGTGTAGTTTTACAGACTGCAGACATTCAGATTATTTGTTGGTGTTTTAGTTTAAAAGAGGAGTGAATCACAGACATACCGGTAAGTTCTTCCCTGTTTTGTTGTCTTCCAGGCAGCCATGATACCACCATCAGACTGTGGGATCTGATAGCTGGAAAAACTAGAGCTACTCTGACCAATCACAAGAAATCTGTCAGAGCGCTGGTCATTCATCCGCGACAGTAAGATACTTCAGAAAAAGTCATGAAGCTCAGCTCGGGTTTCTGGTCTCCACTGAGTGGAGGGGTCACACTGTTTTAGGGCCCGAACACAAAAATGTGTTGGTGTTTCCAAGCGAGTATCTGAAATATTACTTTATGCTGTAAAATAATGTACAGATGAGAGTTTTGCTGACAGATCGCAGTGATGAGTGAGTTTTAGCCATAAATCTCTTCAGATCTTAAGTGAAATTTTTTCAGTGTCAGTTTTGTTGCTTTACTGAATGAAGAGATGAGCTTCTGTTCCATGGCTGAAGTGCTCAAGGTGCATTACCAACGTCCTGTTGGAATTTTCCATCTTAAATGGTTCAGCTGTCAGGGTGTAACTTTGCACCATTTAAGGCAGAACAGAAGCTACAGTACTATTTAAGGTTCTATTTAAATAAAAATTCAGTGTCCGCGATATAAATTGAGTGCTGCTATTTCTTAAAGATGATCAGAATATGAATTACAGAAACAAATACTGTCATAACAAGCAACTACTTGAATATTCAGATGCATCCCCAGACTGTGTTCCATCATTTTGATGCTAGAGTGATTAAAGTGGTTAAATATTAAGGACGGTTTTTGTCATTATTACTGTATAGCGCGTGTAGTTTAGTTTCTTCTTTGTTGATTTTAGATACACCTTTGCTTCGGGCTCCCCAGACAACATCAAACAGTGGAAATTTCCAGATGGAAACTTTATTCAGAATCTGTCTGGTCATAACGCCATCATCAACACACTCGCCGTCAACTCGGACGGAGTCCTGGTTTCTGGAGGTTTGTGCTTTACGTTCCCTCCATTAAAACAATTTTTGCTTTTACCAGCCATTATTTAATTTGGAGATTCTTTTACTTTTGTATGTCTGAGGATTAGTGTTAAAATATTTCAGATTGTACATTAATTACTACTATTAATGACTTTGCTGAGGTTTCACTTTGTGAATTTTTTGTTTTCATTCCTTCTTGTCCTGTTTTTTTTCCTCCTTTTCTTTTTGTTTAAACCATTTCTGTCTGTTCCCTCAGCTGATAATGGTACGATCCACCTGTGGGACTGGAGGACCGGATATAATTTCCAGAGGATCCACGCCGCCGTCCAGCCCGGCTCTCTGGACAGCGAGTCTGGAATCTTTGCCTGTGTGTTTGACCACTCGGAGAGTCGGCTCATCACGGCCGAGGCTGACAAAACCATCAAGGTGTACAAAGAAGACGACACAGCGGTGAGACAGCTTCTAACGTTTTACACACACACACACACACACACACAAACACACGTGCATAGGATGCATAAAATCTAAGCAAACTTTATTGTAGTCTGAGCTATATACATGCATACAGTGAGATGAGACAGTGTGGCTCCAGATTTTTCAGAATACAGAAACACACAGAATATACACACACATACATATACATATACACACACATATATATACTGAACAAAAATATAAACACAACACTTTTGTTTTTGCTCCCATTTTTCATGAGCTGAACTCAAAGATCTGAAACATTTTCACAGATTTAGACAGATTTGTGAACAATAATTGAGAGTAATGGGTCTTTTGTGTATGTAGAAAATGTTTCAGAGCTTTGAGTACAGCTCATGAAAAATGGAAGCAAAAACAAACGTGTTGCATTTATATTTTTGTTCAGTATATATACAAAAACAAAACTTGGAGTAAAAATGTGCAATTTAGTACAGAGGGTATTTTTAGCACCCAAAAACTGTACAAATGAGCAATCAAACAAACAGAATACTGGAATTCTTATAGATAAAGCTGTTTGTAAAAGTTTACACCCCTCAGTCAAATGACACTTGTTAATGATACAGCACAAAACAACAGTGCTAAAAACACAAGACAATTTGAAACCTAAAATGTACATTCAATACACTGTAAACATTTATTAAGAGATCATCGTGTTTAATAATTTTATTTATTTTGTGTTTCAGACTGAGGAGACCCACCCTCTCAACTGGAAGCCGGAGATCATCAAGAGAAAGCGCTTTTGAAGTTTCTTTTTTTATTCTTTTTATTACATTTTTTTGCTGTTTTTCATTGGAACGACTCCAGGTGATGCCATGTACCCCCCCCCCTCAAAAAAAGGCATCAGCAATGTCAGAGTAACGTTTAAATGAACTTCTCCATCTTGAACTCTTAGTGTAAATGTTTTTTCTGCCTCCATTTGATTTACACACACAACTACAAATCCTGCAGTTGAAGCAGAATATAAGAGCTGGCTCAAAGCTCTTGAGCGACTTGAAACATTAAAGCGTTCCCACTGTTTGTAAATGCGTTTTCATTAATCAGTAAAGCTGTTGAAAAATGAACTGTTTCAGTCTCTCCTTTATTCAAAGTGAACCATTAAAACTGTCCTAGTGAGATGATCTGCTATGTGGAACCTCTCCTTATCAATATCTGCTGTCTCAGCTTCTTGTGATAACAGAGTTTTTATTTGTGGAGCTCTTCAAAGTACTCTCTCAGTAGGTAAGTGAAGGAAAAGTAACTGCGGGACATAAAAATGTGTATGTATATGTGTATGTGTCGATCAGTTATAAATTATCTTGTTACTGTGGTGCCTGTTAAGGGGTGGAATATATCAGGCAGCAAGTAAACAGTCAGTTCTTGAAGTTGATGTGTTGGAAGTAGGAAAAATGGGCAAGTGTAAAAAAACTGAGCGAGTCATTGCTGCCCAAGGCATTGAGATCAAAGTCTGGCTGGTGTGTTCTGATCCCATGGAAGAGCTGTTGTAGCACAAATTGCTGCACAATTAATACTGGCTATGATAGAAAGGTTAGAAAATGCAGTGTGTCCCAGTGTGCTGTGTATGGGGCTGTGTGGCTGTAGACCGGTCAGAGTTCCCATGCTGACCCTGTCCACTGTCAAAGGCATCTTAAATGGGCGTGTAAGCATCAGAACTGGACCATGGAGCAGTGGAAGAAGGTGGTTGGGTCTGATGGATTACATTTTCTTCTACATCATGTGGGTGGCCGGGTGTGTGTATGTTGCTTACCTGGGGAAGAGATGGCACCAGGATGCACTGTGGAAGGAAGGCTGCCTGGCAGAGGTAGTGTGATGCTCTGAGCAATGATCTAGGAAACCATGGGATTTTTGTGGATGTTAATTTTATATAGTAGCATAAATACCTATGTATATGTGTAAATAGACACATGAATATGTTTGTACATGTATGTGTGTACATGTTATAATCTCCCTGTTCTGTCCCCGAAAATATTTTAGAAATTTTATATTTTTAGGTATAGCACATTCAGAGATATATACTGCTCAAAAAATTAACCAGTCATGCTGTTGTTTGTGTTCCCTTTCATTTTCTGAGCAGTATATTTATACATAAATAGCTTTCATTATAATTAATTCCCCCTTTTTTACCCTCATGTTGGTATGTGTTTGTTGTATGTTGCACCTAAGGTCCAGGAGGACGATATTTCATCTCACTGTGTGCTTAATGTAAATGGCTGGGATGACAATAAAGCTCTACTTGACTTATAGGTGTGTGTATGTGTGTGTGTGCATCTGTTGCACACAGATGATCACACAGCAGTTCTGGTGGAGTGTTTAAACACTGTGTCCACTCTATTAGACATTATCTAACCAAAAGTTATTGATGCTAGTTTGTGCTGATCATCAGAGAGAGAGAAGGGGAAAGTTTTATCATACCTGGATGACAGGTGTTGGGCAATTGAATGGTGCAGTTGAGTGATTTGTCCAGCAGGTGGCACTGTATCTCTGAATCGCAGTGAATGTCGCGTTTGTTCAGGGCTTTAGTGGAGTAGAATGTCTTCTTAAACAAAATGATACGGATGATGATTGGATGATGCAGTTGAGTGGTTTGTCCAGCCTTCAGTGGAATTATGAGTTGAATTTGTCTTCTTAAACAAAATAATACAGTTAAGAAAACTGCTAACATTACTAACACACCGACTACTAATAAAACTAATAAAACAGGTAATAATAGCTGTAATACAGCTGAGTGCTAATAGCACAGCTAAAATAACTTATAATAGTAATAAAAGCTGGAATTTAGGAAAATAACGTCCACTCTGAGCGTAATCTCCTCCTTTAACAGGCCTGAGATCTCAACAGTTTATAGTAACAGTAAATAGATAGAGTCTCTCTCTCTCTCTCTCTCACACACACACTCACACACACACACACACACACACAAACAGTGTGTGTGTGTGTGTGTCCATCACACATCATGTTCGTGTGTCATGTGACTGAACAAGCCCTGCCCCCAGCCGAACGCGTGCACTCTCCTGTGCACGAGGATCAGTCAGTCTGTGACCTGCATTGGAGCTGGAGCTCAATAAGGGCTCACACACTCTTTTACACACACACACACATCAGGGTTGGAATAATGTGGAATAAACCATTTTTCCCAATAAGTGGACACTATTTCAGCATCCGGGACTGAGGATCATGACTCTAAACTCAAGGCAGGTGTGTGTGCAGTGTGTTCAGTGTTGGAACCTGGCCAGGTGAACATGAAGCCTCACCTGTTGACTTCACTGCAGTGTGTGCTTGCTGTGGTTGTGTTTATGGGGGATGGCCTGTCTGCCCAGGTGCACCACCTCAGGCTTTCTGTCCAGGAGGGTCTGCCGGCCTCCACGGTGGTGGGTGATCTTAGAACTGCCTTGCCATCTGGCACTGGGGTCAGTGGCTTTTTCATATCCGAAAGTAGAGATTCAGACGTGTTCAGGGACCTGGAGATAGACTCAGACTCCGGAATCATCTCTACGGCCGCCGTGCTAGACCGAGAGACCAGGGACAAGTACGAGTTCGCAGCCGCGACCCTAACCGGAGAAGTCATCAAGGTCACGGTGATGGTCGAGGATGTAAATGACCACTGGCCTAAGTTCCCTGTGGACATTGTGGAGCTCAACGTGTCCGAGCTGAGCCCCCCTGGCTCGCACTTTGAGCTTCCTGGAGCTCTGGACCTGGACGAGGGTCAGTCTGGAACCCAAGGTTATAGGCTTCTGAAGGGTGAAGCAGAGGAACTTTTCAAAGTGGAGCTCCGCAGTGGAGCAGGTGGTGCCATTCTTGGCTTTGACTTGGTTCTTATGGAGAAGCTGGACAGAGAGGGCCACGATTTCTACAGCCTGATTGTTGAGGCCTTTGATGGAGGTGTGCCACCAAAGACAGGACGACTACAGGTGCATGTGAATGTTCTGGATGAAAATGACAACCAGCCTGTGTTCAATCAGACAGAGTACCAAGCTGCTCTATGGGAAAATGCCCCACTTTTGACACCTGTGTGCCAGGTGTATGCCAAAGACCCAGATTTGGGCAACAATGGCCTAGTCACCTACGAGATCAACCGGCGGCAGAGTGACCCCAACGAGTTTTTCATCATCAACAAAAAGACGGGAGTCATTCGCCTCAATAAGCCGCTGGACTTTGAAAGCCAGCCCTATTTTGAACTCATAGTGACTGCAAGGGACCATGGGGTAGAGCCTGAGTACAGCAGTACGTTTGTGGCCATCAGGGTTCTGGATGTCAACGATAACCACCCAAATATTAACATCCTGTTTCTGAGTGAAACAGGAGAACCAGAGGTGTCTGAAGGAGCAGGATATGGAGAATACGTGGCCAGGATCGCTGTCTCTGACCCAGACCTGGGAGAGGTCAAAAAGGTAGGATTCCTTTTAAGTTAATAGTTTTAGCATTTGTAATGACTCAATAAATTAACCCCCTTAATTCATTTTGTAAAAATAAGTCTACAAATATAAATAGTGCCTCTTAACACTGCCAAATAGGTCAGCGTGTTCCTAGAAGGCGGAGAAGGGAAGTTCACCCTGAAGGCCACGGACGAATTCCTCTATGCTCTTTGCGTGGACGGCCCGCTGGACAGGGAGCAGAAGCACTTCTACGAGTTGACTGTGGTCGCCTCTGATTTTGGCTCACCTCCTTTGAGGAGTGAGAGAACGTTCCTTTTGCGAGTGACAGACGTGAACGACAACCCTCCCACCTTTGAGCAAAAGGCCTATGAAGTGCACGTCCTTGAGGATTTACCTGTCGGAGGCTCAGTCCTGCAGGTGAAGGCCCATGACGAGGATGAGGATTCTGCCATGTTCTACTCAATCCTGCAGTCGAATCAGGACTACTTGGTAAACATTGATCCCCAGACTGGCCTTATTACCACAGTTGCAGGTTTGGACAGGGAAAGGGATGCTGACTTGGCCTTCCTGGTGGTAGCAGTGGATGGAGGGTTTCCTCCATTAACCTCTACAGCCACAGTGAACATTCATGTGGAGGACATCAATGACAACAAACCTGTATTTACCCAGCAACTCTACAACGCAACCATCCAGGAACATCTGGCAACTGGATCCTGCTTTTTACAGGTAAACAACCATAATGACTGCACCAGTAAACTAACAGTTACTTCTATAATCAATCTTTGCCTATTATCTGATTCATTATTTAATAAAACTATTCTGCATTTCTTTCATTTAGCTGCTGCCTTTATCTCGCCCCCTAAGCTTCCTGTAGTGTACTGCAGTCTGTCAGAATGTGGATCATAAAAACATTATAGAGCATTGTAGAGCTCTTTTGTTTTTGACTTTTCAAACACTTCAGTGGAAAAAAAAATCATTTACTCATTTACTGAATGCCCTTCTGTGTGTAAATGGAGAGCTGCATAAAATAATTCATAAAACCCTTCACTTAGATTTTAAGACCAGCAGAAAATGGGAAGTTTGTTTGTTCTGGTCTAGTGTGTCTTCTCAATGTTTACACATTTATATCGAAGTAAATGTAAAGGCTCAAAATTTTGCACACTGTTTACAGAATACGCTGCCATTTCCTGACCCTTTTAAGAAAATCTGGGATGGTAAGATAATGTCATATGGGTGGACACAAAATCACAGTGGTACAGAAGAACGTATAAAAGACCAGCATCCAGAATGAGCGCTCTCACTCTTAACACACACACAAACACACACACACACACACACACACACACACACACACACTCGGGTGGAGACGGCACTAACTGACAGTGCAAAAGCAAGAGTGCTTTCTCTTGTCTCTCTTCTTGATACAAAGACAGCAGTGTTACAGCACAATGCCACACACACATTTTGTCACCCCCTGCATGTGTGTGTGTGTGTGTGTGTGTGTGTGTTTGTGTGTTGTATCCTGGTACTGCCACTGCGGCCTGGTACAAATAACAAAATGCAGTCAGGGTCATCCAGTACTACAATACAGAAAAGATGCTTTAATAATAACACTACTACTACTACTACTACTACTAATAATAATAATAATAAAACATTTGAAGCAGAAGGTCTTTATGCAGAGCATCAAAATCAGATTGTGCAGCACGATATAACTACTGGAATTAGCATCATTTAGCATGATCACACACTCTCCTCAGATCATATGTAGGTCTTCAGTCATGTATAATAGACTTGCTTATATGGTTTCTGACACTGTACAACTCACTGTTATCTATAAACATGGACTAAAGTACATTAGCATAGCTAAATACAGCAGCAGCATCTAGAAGCCTGAAATGTGAAACATTGTAGAGAAACTTACAGACTCCGATTTCTTTACAGCAGTAGTCGATGGAACCAGGGGATGTGTCTAGAACACATATCAGTTTCCTCCGGGATCAATAAAGTTTTGTGATTCTGATTCTGATATCCATTCTATTCACTATCCAAACCCATCAGTGAACCCACACCTGTCTTCTGAGGAATGTTAATGGTAAAAAAAGGTGGAAATTCTGAACTAAATCTGTTTTCTTTAGGGACTGTTTTACCTCACAACACCCTGCATGTATCCCTCCACCTTGAATGGGTTTAGTTTTAGACCAAAAGCTTCTCAAAACTGGTAAAACAACGTTTCAGTCATCAGACAGCACATTACCATTTCACAATATAACCGGCGAGGTGCTTTTAGATGTCTGGTTCCATTCAACACCACTGTGAACAATCGGTAGGTTTCTCTAGAACACAGTGTTTCATTAAGGGCTTTCAGTGCCCTTTCAAAACCAGCAAATCATACCTAAAGCACCTGTCTGATTGTGTTGAGGCGCTACAGGACTGCCACCCACACAGAAAACCACAATCAGCAGCTCAGTGGAAAATGAGAGCTGATCAGTATTTGGCACAAAGGTCACCAGGAGCGTCTTGAGCCAGTAATTAGGAAGCGGTCAGCCTTTGTGGTCAGTTGTTTTAGGCCTCAGTCCACATTCATTGCACTCACTGATATGGAAATGAATAGTCAAAAACAAAAGCCCACTCCATCCTGCGCTCTGAGGATGATGGACCAGCTTCTGATGAAGTGGGCTTGATCTCCTCTTAGTGTTTTATAGTTGTAGTTTACTGTCTGGTGTAATCAGTGAGATTTGGGCAAAAGATTTTAATGGCTGATTTTGTTCCAGCAGAACAGCTTTGCATGTGCTAACAGTGAAGTGGCACACTGTAGTCTACCTGCCCTAATTTGCCCCTGAAAATAAACCCGACTTTTTAATTAGCATTAAGAGCCTGTTAATTTGTGAAACTGACCCCTTAATTTTACCTTAAAATTAGATTTGAGGCATGAGTGTGAAACCCCTTACTCTTAAATTTAACACGTTCTTTCAGGAGGTATGAACGTGTTAAACGTGTTATGGAAAATTAAGGTCATTTAAGGGGTAAATTTAAGGCGTTTGGTTTCGTTGTGTCAGTCTTTGCTGTGCAGTATATTTGTATTGTTTTTATATCATTATTACTTCAGATTTGCTCCTCATATTTGGTAAGGTCCAGCTCCCCCCTGTTAGTTAGGACCCACCCAGTCACATGCTGGTACCAACACTGTGAGGGTGACCATGCCAAGCTTCACCACATCTTCGTATATCACAGTAATGCAGAGTGATCGGGGGGTGTGGTGGGGGGCCCTACCAACTTGGACTCCCAACTGCTGGATAATTGAGATGTTGCTGGTGATCGAACTTGACTTATATATTTTTGACGTGTTTGCAGAGCTAGTTTTTAGGGGTGTAATAATGATTTGAAACATTGTGATACTGCTGTACAAAAAACATGACAATTCTATTAGTATCTGCTGCATCGGCTCAACGTTCATGTTCACACGTGCACACACACACACACACACACTCACACACACATACAAATACACATACAAACTACTACAGCAATAATGGTAAGGAATAATAATGATTACTAATTATTATCATTATTAAGATTAATATTATTATTACTATTAAAATCATTGTTATACTCTATAACCCTCAGTCTTCAAAAACTTCAAACCTTTAAAATGAGCCATTTCAATCAAAGTACTTCACTTATAATAAACAGTTAAACAAATAAATAAGACGGATAGACAGACAGGCAATAATAGTAATTATAATATTAATGATAATGATGATGATGATGATAATAATAATAATATTAATAACAATAATAATAATAATAATTATTATTATCATTATTATTGTTGTATTATTATTATTATTATTGTTGTTGTTGCTATTATTGTTATTATTATTATTATTATTATTATTACTATTATTACTGTAGAATGTTTTGCAACTCTCAGATCTTACATTAGTTGTGTTTTAAAACAGAAAGTGTACGAGTGTTCTCTGTCCTGTCTTGTATGATGTGGCAGAGGTAGCGCAGTGTGGAATAACTCATCACACTTTTAGACCTTGACCCTAAAGTTTTAACTCTGTTACACCCACACGGCCCATAAACCCTGCAGCGATATCAGCTTTACAGCAGGAGGACAATCAATCAGAGCGGAGCTCAGGAATATTCGGCTCTCTGTAGTTCACCAGCAATAAAACAGCACCGGCTGAGAACAGAGGCAAAGACAAACAAACTGTGACGGCAATGGGTTAGAGCGCCTAACTGCTCTTAATGTCCTGGTTATCTCTGTATTCTTTTCAGTTTCCTCCTGAAATTTGGCTTCCAGGTGTACACGATTCACATATGTTAGTTTAGTCATATTAACAATAGTTTGTGCTAAAAAATTGGTAGAAGATCATCTGAAGATACTGTAAATTCTTATACACTGTTTACTGAACACAGTTCAGTTACTGTTATAATGGTTGAATGCTAATAAATAAATGAATAAATCCCTTAAGGTCGTATAATTTGGTCAAAAGAGCAGTAACACTGATTTTCTGCTTTTCGCATCCTGCTCTTCTCACATACTGGGATATTATAATAATCACAGATATCTTTTATAAATGCGGTAAGAACTGGCACCTGAGTGCCAGTCTTAAAGATCTTAAAGATGTAAAAGTTTCTGGCGTGTTGAGTTGTGTCGTTTTGGAGTTTAGAACGTGAAACTGGAGGTGGTTCCTGGTCGCAGTAAACATAGGGGCAGCACTTTACAAAGTTGTTAGAATTAGTGAGTGGTCTTCTTTAGAACCTTCAGAGCCTTTAAGTACCTCTAATTATAGCTCCTGTGGTCACACAACCATCAGATTATACTAACCACCCTCAGCCCCTAACTGCTCCAACGACTGCCTCGTACAGAAAACCCCCAGAATACACAACAGAACTCATGGTGTTTATCAATTACCACTTAATGAGGTGGTACTTTATTTATGGGTGGTGTTAATAAAGCCTCATGACACCTACATAAGCCTTTCATGAAAACTGACATAAACGTCTACAAACATTTATGAAAGAGAATAGCTGTCATGAAGGCTGCTTTTGTCAAGTGTTCATAAGGCTACATAACACCTACAGAAGCCATTCACAACCTACCTCAACCCATGTAAGCATTTATAAAGGATTATTATATTATTATAACATATATCAGCTGTTTTGAGGCCTGCATTAGTCAGTGAGAGATACTGTACTTTGTTATGTAGCTCTATGAACACCACCCTTAATTGTTAGAAGTCACTTTTGTCCCCAGTGAGAACAAAACCATACTGTGATTTTATATGAATTATTCATGACTCTTGGCTCCAATCACCTGGTTAACGGTGTAGCCAAGCATTTACAAGACAATCAGGAATTGCAGCAGAAATAATGAATTAATGCAGATAAGTGAAAAAGATGTCAAATCAATTATACAACAAAATAAAATGTTCAAATAATCAAACCAATAAAGTAAATAATCATGTAAAAATAACAATAAACAGTAAAAAGGATAAAAAGATAAAATGGTAAAGTAAATAAATAGAATGAGACATGTACTAATAGTGACAAAAACAAATAAAATTAAACATAAGCTAAGTTAAGTCAAAGTTTTTGTGGTGTATACGGGCTCATTTTGCAAAAAAAATGTCCTCTTCGCTTATTTAATGATATACATTTGCACTTCCTTAAATCACTGCATATCAGTACAATATTACACCTGTTTCGGACTTATGTTCAGTTTTAATTTTGTATTAAATACTGGCAGACATGTTTCAACTTGCCCAGTGGGGTGTTTATTATGGAAATGGAGCAGTCAATGAACTCCAAGACCAGGAGGGGAAATGCCAAAGGCCATAAATAAGCATTTTTCACTGATAAGCATGGAGTTATAGTGGGGAACACATTTCATTCTACTGTATGCAAATATACAGTATATACCATATACTCGTAGTCCACGTATCACTAAAATAATAATAATACACTCAAATTAAAAAGAGTGTAAAAGGACTGTATAGTAATTTAACACATGCTTATATATAATAAGTGTATACTGTGCTTTTTAAAAATCTTGTTGCACTTGTGGTTCAGAAGAGCTGCTGTAGCTGCTAAAGAAGTTTGTACTGGCTATGATAGAAAGGTGTCAGAACACACAGAGCATCACAGTTTGCTGTCTATGGGGCTGAGTAGCTGCAGACCTGTCAGAGTGCCCATGCCAACCCCTGTCTACCATGGAATGTGCCTACAATACATGAGTATCAGAACAGGACTATGGAGAAATCACTACAAAACTCAGTGTACTTAAAAGGTACTTAACCCTACCTTCATTTACCCCTGGAAATACACCAAACCCCTTAGTTTGAATTAAGTGGACATAATTTGTGAAACCGACTCCTTAATTTTACCTTAAAATTAGATTGAAGGCATGAGTGTGAAACCCCTTAATCTTAAATTTAAGGCGTTAATTCAGGAGGTTCTATTATTTAAGGGGCAAATTTGAAAAAGTAATAATCTGTGCAGGTTTTTTTCTGTATGGGAAATTAAGGTCAAAATTAAGGGGTAAAATTAAGGCATTTGGTTTCATAGTAAATGGAGAAACGTGGTCTGGTCTGATGATTCTCAGACCTGTTTTGGTATCATAAGAGGGCATATATTGGGGTAATCCTAATCTTCAAATTATGCTCAAAATGTTTTATCAGTGTAAGGATTTAAAAAAGGTACTTTAGTGTTGCTTTACTATTGGCATAAATAACCTTCAGGGTAGGGCCTCACCAATCAGTACTTTATAACATACAACACATAGCACTTTATAAACACGTCTCAGGTGTCCAGATTACTCCTAATTCCTTCCAGTTCTGGAACCCTCAATGTACTTTATCTGCTGAGTTTCAATGCGGATTAACTGGCTGCTGTAATAGGCAGGGAAAGACTGTGTGGAGGTGTGAAGGTGGAACTTTGAAGCTGGGTGCTTCCTGTTGTTTGTTCTGGTTCATCCTGCTGTATCTGGCACACTTTCTGTGATCAGACACCGCTGTGTTCCGACACCATGGCTAATGTTGTAATGGGATTGAACTGAAGTCCGTATGGACACCTTGGCACCAAGGGTGTGAATTAAGGCGAATTAAGGGTTATGAGTGTGGGTCAGAGATTCAGGACATTCTCTCAGAGAGATGAGTGATTCTTGGTAGAATCACTCAGCAAAGTCAACTAGTCAATAACTATGTTAATTATGGAAAAAAAATAGTTCAAGTGTACTTAAAAGCAAAAGTTCTGTATAATGCTTAATGTTCATTTGAGCCGCACACTCATTCTGATAAACTGTAATACACTACAGGAAGCGTAGGGGGCAATATGGTTTCATTTTTAAAAATCTTCTGTTATGCTCCATTTTATGAAGGAGTTTTAAAGCTTTTTTCTTTTATTAAAGAGTTATTTTGTATGTAAGCTCTGTTAAAGTTTCAAGCTGTATTGACAACTCTTCAGTCCATATATGGAAAACAAGAGGCAAAAATGGCATTTGAATTCATTGTTTTAGTGATGATTCATTCACATATAGTATAGTTTGGCATACAGTAGATTAGCCCCGTCCATTTACAATAAATTTATAAGGAGTGTTTGAGTCTGGGCTGCTTTTTGAAAGAACTACAATACAGGCAGCCGTTCAGAACAGAGCTAATTTTCACATTTTACGCTCAAAGGCACAATAACAGAAACCGTCTATTTAATTGTAAGAGACGGTTACAAGAGAAAATGTCACATAGAAATGACATATGACATTTTTGGTTCTTAAAGCCCCAATACTATTGTAAGTGGAGGTCAGGGGGGAGAAATGTAGGACATTTTATACATTGTGTCTGAAATTCTGTCTTGTTCGAGATGTTTTTACATTGAAACAGTTCAAACCAAAGGTGGCTGATTACAATTAGGCTCAGGACTTTTCTGAGTTGGACCGGCAGCTGGCTATCATTTTTAAGGTTTGTCCTGCTTTAAAACGGTTTAAATGTTCATTTAATGTGTGAAGTTGTTAACTGTGTCCAGGTCAGTGCTGAGGATGCTGATGGTGCTGAGTTTGGAACAGTGCGCTACTCGTTTTCTGATGGGTACAACAGCGAAGACTCACATCCTCTGTTCCAAATCAACCCTGTTACCGGGGACATCTGTGTATCTCAGGACATCGATCGTGATGCAGGCCTGATGACTTTTGACCTTTTGGTCAAAGCAGTGGATCAGGTGAGTGAAGAGTTTTGTTCATAATATATGCATGTATGTATATATATATATATATATATATATATGATTATATTTTGAAATCACAATTCACCGCAATGTTATGTGCAAAATTCGTGAATTAATTCAATAGTAGTGTATTGTGCACTTTTATTTTAATAGTACTGCTATATGAACAAAAATGCAATAACATTTGTTTTGCAAACACTTTAAAAAGGAGCTTTTTAACAGCAGTGTTCCCTTTAACACAGTTGCAGTTAAAATATTTCTTGTAAATCTCAACTTAAATATTAATGTAATCAAGTCAAATATAAAACCAAAGCTAGTTGCCACTGCCATGGCATTCACGTTTTATCTAGTTTGTCATAGAAAAACACGTTTCCCTCAGAGTCCGTAGCCACATTCATAACATTACAACAGGCACCTTCTGAGTAACAGCAAGTTAACATTTATAAATCTGTTGTTATAAATGTGTTGCTCAAAATGTAAAGAAAATACAAATTATTTGTTTTGGTATTTTATATACAATAGTAACTTGCACAGTGTCAACTGAAACAAATAGTTCATCATATAAATATATACAAACATATGTAAATGTATATGTTGGTATATATAAATACTCTGTATAATATTATATGTATAATGTTACCTCAAGATTGGAGGAGAAATATGAGTCACCTTTATAACATTAATCTGGACATTATTAATTATTATGGATATGACTGATTTGAACTTCAGTTTGGATATTAAATCTTCAATCCTGATCTTCCATGCCTTTTGCTATTGCAGTCGTTTCATCTACAACTCTGTTCTGCATCCTTTCTACTAATTATTTCAATGCTGTGATGCTGTGGTGCATCATATTAGAATTGCTTTATAAATTTATCTGCAACACTATTGCTTTTATACTTATTTAAAACACTTTGTAGTTTATTATATTGTCATTTGTCATTTGTACCACCGGCGCAATCTGACCACAAAGAAAGCTATTTAATCTTTAAAAAAACTCTACAAGCGAAACATGGACACTTCGTTTTTTTTTTCTTTGTCACATCTTTATTTCCGTCACACTCTTTTTTCCTCTTTTCTCTTCAGGGTGGTCTGTGGTCTCACGCATATCTTCACATTGATGTGGAGGACGTGAACGATAACGCTCCAGTGTTTAATCCAGAGAAATACATCACTAGCATAAGCAGCCATGCTCAGCCTGGAGCTGAGGTGCTCACTGTTGTAGCCACTGACCGGGACTCTGGAACATATGGACAAATCATATACAAGCTTTTGCCTGGAGATTCCTCCTCTGTTTTCTCAGTGGACCAATCAACAGGTAAAGTGGCCTAAGACAGTCTCTTTGTTTAAACTAAAAGATTTTTAAGGAGCAATTGGTGACTATAAACTTCTCATATCATTTTTGGATGTGATCAGTTTCCTCAAACAAGCCCCTTGATGAGCATTGTTGACTCTTTCAGATTGTTCCGCTCTTTAATAATCCATAATAGATATTTAATAATGTAAAGTAGATACTGAATCATTTATAGAAGACACTGAATAACTTATAGTATAATTCATAGTACATAGTGAATAATTCATAATGGATTCTGAATAATCCATGGTAGATATTGAATAATTCATAGTAGATACTGAATAATCCATATTAGATACTGAATAATCCATAGAATATACTGAATAATCCATAGAAGATACTGAATCATTCATAGGAGATATCGAATAATGTATAGTAGATACTGAATAACCCATAGTAGATACTGAAAAATCCAAAGTAGATACTGAATGATTCATGTCAGATACTGAATAATCCATAGCAGAAACTGAATAATTCATATCAGAGACTGAACAATTCATTATTCTTACTGAATTGATAATAGGTATTGGATAAAAAAGACAAAAGATTAATGACTGAATAATTGTCACGTCGTGGGGTGGCGCTCAGGGGAGAGTGTGGCGAGGCACAATTGCAGGTTCTTTTGATGGTTTAATATATAAAGACACAGACTCTACCAAAAACAAAGCAAAAAGGCGCAAGGGTCTAACTGAAAAACACCACATAGTACATACATAAGGACAGAGTCTTGTGCAGGAAACATCAGGATAGTGTGAGGGTTGATCCGCCACTGAAATTCAAACTCAAAGAACTTAAATACAAAACACTCTCAGACAAGAACCAATCATAACGTCCAATCACTTAACTAACACACAAAACAGGTGAACACAGTGACACAAGACACAAACCTCTAAATTTCAAAATAAAAGTCCCACAAACAAAAAACCCATCCGTAACAATAATAAACCTGCAGAATTAGGGGTTAGGTGAGAGCTTTAGCACAAATGCACGTATTTAGTCTATAGATGTCACTGACTATCCAATAACAATTCCTCATTTTTGTTCAGTCACTGGTTTGTTTACTGTGGAGTTCAGGACCTGAGGAAGATCATGAGTATTAAAGACTGTAGCTAATGCAGCCTGAGGAGATGATTCTTTAACAGCCGTTGTGCCTCTCACAGTGACCTGTGGCCTCAAAGAGTCAGTGAGCTCTTTCGCTCTAGAAGCCTTCTGCAGGGGGCTCCCAGTAATCCCTGCTCTTATCTCCCACCAGGGAGGCAGGGTGGGGGCTGGAGGGGGCGGTGATTGAGGACTCCTCTCTAAAGCCTTACTAGACAGCCTTGTCCGTCTATTTGATTAATGGCTTCTTTATTGGATCATCAGTTAACACGGTTATAGGTTCACTGTTTTTTTCATGTTTAATTTTAACATTATTCATTTCATTTGAACTGCTTAGGAGCGTCTTTACTTCTTCCAAAATGATCATGCTGTTACTTTTCAATTAAGGAAATCCCCGTAAAGATTTAGTTTTTGGTACAGCAGGTGCGCATTAACCTATAACAGTGTTATGATGCATCATTTCAAAGTGATAACTTATGGCAGAGATCTAGTTATTCTAAATTGTACTTTTGTGCTTCAACACGAGTATGCATAGTTGATATTTGGCGTTTTTAACCAGGCCTCTGGCTTGTGATTTCTGTTACTTGGGAATGATGCTTAAGTGTTGTCTTTCACTTATATCAATACAATGTCAGTAACTTCAGAAAAGTGATAACTGGAACAAGCTTTTCAAAAACACTCAATCTGTGCATTATAATTTTGCATTGAATTGTACCTTTGTGTTTGCATTGAATAACTTAGTTATAAGTTATCCCTATGAAGGGGATAACTTTTTGTATTATATCTCTATGAAGGCAGCCTTTAAATACCAAATAAATGAGGTATCTACACGTCTCATTGACTTCCATATACCTAAGGAGCACTGCACTAAATCTTCTTCACATCTACTGATGCTAAGCTGACACTGTGTGTGCACCACCTGTCCATTTCCAAAGCTAACATGCTAACAAGCCTTCCTTGCGTGAGGCTCTTAAATCAGGGCAGGCACATTCGCTCAGATTTTAAGGTAAATTTAGGTGACAAAAATTACCAGGGTCCACACCATCTGTCAGCATGGGACATGTCTAAACTTACTTACTTACTTATAGCCCACGACTTACCACAGCAGCTCCTCAGTCACTGTGGAGAACTGACTTTCATGTTTTAAAACGGATTTTATGTGCTCTCCTCAATGTTTGCAAAAGGAAAGTATGGCTAATGATTACCCAACATTTAGTTTATCAGTTTGATTTGGTGTCTGAAGTTTCCTTCTTTAGTTTAGCAGTTAATGTGGCTAACATGTAAGCTTCCAAGCTTATACTCCACAAATTAATATGGTGCTAAATCATTGCACACACTCCTCAGTTCATGGGGAGGTGTAATAGATTTGCTTAAGTGGTTTCTGACACTGTAGTCTGTAAACATTAACCAAAATATATTTCAGCATAGCCAAAAATATTGATTTAAAGAGCATGTGTGATGATTGAGGCACACCGTGCAAGTTGTTGAGGTATAAGCCTACCCAGAGATGTGGCTGTCATTGTTGGGGTGGCTGGTGCCCAAATGGTTAGAGAGTTGCCCCTGTGATCCAAAGGTTGTGGGTTCAAATCCCAGGATTGCTAGTGGCACCACTGAGATACTCTTGAGCAAGAAACCTTCCCCCCCCCCCCCATTGGTGGCAGCCCACTGCTTCACTTGGTGAACAGGTTAAATGCAGAGAACAAATTTCACATTGTTTACACAGTGGACTGTAATGTGACCAAATTTCACATTGTTTACACACATGACTATAAGGGGCCACTTTACTTTACTTTAAGCTTCCACTAGCTGCAGTCAGCTGCATTACCCAAATAGCTACAGTGCTGAAACCAAAGAGGCAAACTTCAGTATTGATGTGTACATTTTACTTGTAATTATTTGTATATGTATAACTAATATGTGTGCGTGTGTGTGTGTGTGTGTGTGTGTGTGTGTGCGCGCGCATGTGTGTGATTTGTGCAGGTGCGGTCTCTCTGTTGTCCCCACTCTCTGCGTTGGGCAGCAGCAGTGTAAGACTGGCCATTTCTGCTCATGATGGTCAGGGTGTGTCCGCTCTCCAGCCTGCTGACATCCTAATCAATGTCCTGCACACCGATCACGCCCCAGCGCTCTTCCATAAATCCCACTACAGCTTCTCTGTCCTGGAGGACGCGCCCGTGGGCACCGCGGTGGGCACCGTGCAGGCAATCAGACCACCCAGTGAGTCTCAATCTCATCTACCTCGCTACTGTACATGTTACACAGTGTTGCACCACCGACTTCACAACGATTTGACTATAATTCTTTAAGAAAATGATTCGGCGAATCATAAATTCTCACATTTCATACACGCTAACATGCTAACTCCCACACACTGAGCATGAAACTTAAGCCGTTTACACAGATCTCACGCCATGCACGCCCCATTCCCAGCCCCCGGGTTGATAAAAATTTTGTCAATCACACCTTCCCGGTAAACAAATACTGTTCATTTGTATTTTCCCCATCACCAAAATTTTGTTGATCACCCCATCAATGAAAACTGTTTTGATCACCCTCAATCCTCATGCACAGTCAATTTTACATACACATACACACACACACACAACCTTTCAACAGCAACAAAAATTGCTTTAAAAAATGTAACAAGGGTCAGTTTGCTAATTAGAAGGATGCCACTCCCCTTCATCACCCACTCAAATCAGATTCTGTTTGCCACCCTATACAATACCAGCTTGAACGTTCAACCATAGGTACTCATGTAACTCGTACTTTTACCATTTTCCACACCACTTTTAAACTGTAAAATAAATCACTGCTTGCTTCCATGCTTTTGATGTGTAGCACAATTAGCAGTCAATGCACTCATTTAGGGCAGCTGTGGCCTACAAAACTGTGACTGTGTCGTGTTCGAGTCTATGCTGCTGCTGCTGCTGTTCTCCTGCTTCAGCACACAGTCAGCATCAGCTCATCCTCATCCTAGTAGAGTGGTGCTGGGTGTCAGAAGCCTGTTTCAATCTGAACTCTGCCAAGCAGCATTAACCCACTTCAGCGTGCCCATAGAAGAGATCCTAACACTCTGTCATGTTTGTCTAATCCTGTGTTAGGGTCAGCTGAGCCGTAACTGTTGAGACTACTGAAGGACACGCAGTGCTGTTTGCTTTATGGACTCCCCTGCCTTCAGAAAGAGAGAGTTGTGGTGCCATCATTATGGCTGTACTTCTTTTTGCCCTATTATAGAAATAATTTGGCTTAATTTCTAATTTACCCAAATGTAGCCAATCAACCAAGACATTTTTGCTGTGTGAAGATCTTTAATTTTAGAGTCTTTAGTTTGGGGAAATGAATAATAGTCTGTTCAACAGCTAAAAACAGCCCTGTCCTCTAGCCTATATTTTGGCCGTACTCAAAGTTGATTGTGTTAACAGTGAGTCAGAAACCACATAAGCAAGTCTATTAAAGATTGCTGAAAGCCTCCACACACTTGGTGCAGAGTTTTGTTGATACACACAGTCTGAGGCCACAGTCTCATTAAGATTTTGCATTTAAAACTGGACATTTAGAAATGTGAAAAACTGAAAGCAAAGAAAAGTTCTGATCAGTAAAATGAGGAAGAAATATTCCAGATTCTGATTTAAACTAAGTCTCTGTTTAAACTAAAGCAAACATGTGACTGTCCATGGTAAGGGCTTTGACCAGAAAGGTTAGTATTAGTATGAGTCTCCTCCCTTTTACTATCATGCGTGTGTTCAGACTCTTGAGTGGATCTGATCCGCTCATCAGACGCTCAAACTAGAGTTGCAGCATTAAGAAACTCTGAAACTCAGACAAATATTTCAGGCATTCTTTCGTTCACTCAAACTATTTGATCATTGTTTCATAAACGGTTAGATTAAAAACGTTGTATTAAAGTAGAAAGGATTTCAAAATAGAAAGATTTTCACTGGTGGTCTCAGACTTTTGCCCCCCCCCACTCTACATCACTTTAATAATGCTCTAAGGAGTGAATTGAAGGCTGCTGTTATCGGGAAACAGACACGGTTTTCTGTGTGTTTCTCTGTTCGCAGTTAATTCAAGATTATAACACGTGCACACACACACACACACACACACGCACACACAAACAAGTATTTACGCTTGGTAGACAGTCACTTGAGGTTGTCATTTAGCTGATTAGCCCTTTCTTTGTCCCTCAACAGACAGAATGTGTGTGTGTATCAGGAGGAGGAAGCAGATCTTTTAATCATGAGCAGATTTACCTTCAATAACCTTTTAAAGCTGCAGTGTCAAACAGTTACTGTTTCACTCACATACACACAGAACTGAACTCATGTAACTGCCACACAGGCTCATTATTGAACAGAACCACTATATCGTCAAAGAAGAACCCCAGATTTTACAGAAATTAGCTGTTAAATTAGATGCTCATTTCAGCAAATCAAACCATGTTGTGTAAAAAGATAGCCCTCTGTATTTGGCTATTCAGTAAAGTTTCTTTTCATTCTTATAGCTTACACTACAGTAAAACAGATTTCTAGCGCAGTCTTTTACAGTTATCTAATGAACCTTATTTTCTAACTGGTTTATTTGTGATCTATATTTCACTATGTTGGTGCAAAAATTAGGGGTTGCCAAAGAGGAATTTATTGGGTGGTGAACCACTCTCCAATTTACGTTCTTTGGTAAACTCGCACCAGAACCACACACACTACCATGACAGTTTTATCGTTATGCTGAGAATGCTCCAGCAGTCCTGTGGCCCATTGATGAATGAAGGGAGGGAGGCTGATAAACTGTGCAACAATAGACTGTGCTACAGTCTGTAACTGTACATCTATACGGTGTTTCTAGTAGAGTGGCCAATGAGTGGACGTACAAATGGACTGTGACAGTATTTTTTTATTCTTAGCTGATGATAATGTTGAATTGAGGTTTATTGATCAATATTTTCATTCATTTGCAGATTCAGTGGAGGCCCTTTCGTATCGGATCTCTTCTGGAGACACACAGGGTTTGTTCTCAGTGGATTCCCAAACAGGCGTCATCTACACCAGCCACAGTTTGGACCACGAGTCTCTGCCCTTCAGCCTGCTGACCCTGCAGGCCCACACAGGCACCTTACCCATCTATAGTAGTACACAAGTTAACGTAACCATCACCGACACCAATGATAACCCACCGGTCTTCCCAAAGACCTTGGACCTCATCACCATATCCCCTAACACTCCTCCTGGGACCATACTCTTCCTTGCACATGCTCATGATGCTGACAGTGGCGCAAATGGACGGATCCATTATTCTTTGCATCCAGAGAGTGAAATATTCACAATCCACCCCCAGCTAGGGATGCTAATGCTAAACAGTGACATCTCGAAAGATGCTAATCAAAGGTACAAACTAAATGTGGTGGCAGAAGATGAGGGAAGTCCCTCACTTAGTTCTTCACTTAGCCTGCTGGTGGAACTTGATTCCTCAGCTCCACCCGAGGAAACCATAGCTTTTGAGACATTGGTTTACCAAGTAGAGATTGGAGAAAGTGCCCAAAGGGATACTCGAGTGATTCAAGTGCGTGCCCATGCCAGCAAGACTCAGTGCGGGTCAGATTTAGCTGGACTACCCCCCCTTCTCACTTATTGTTTGGAGCCTCTATCTGTTCGACCTCCTTTTCTCCTTCATCCTGAAACTGGCTGGCTGTTTGTTGCACAAAGTCTTGATTACGAGTCAGAACCCACCTACAGGTTCAATGTTCGCGCCACAGCTCGTGATAGGAATGCTAATCTGACTGCCACAGCCATGGTGGTGGTCATGGTTCAGGATGAGAACGATAATGCACCCGTGTTCAGCAGAGACAGATACTTTTTCAGAGTTCCTGAGGGTCCCAGCCCTAACGGCCTGATTGGGACTGTGAATGCTACAGATAGAGACGTGAGGAAAAACGGTCAGCTGTCTTACATCCTTCTGTCAGATGGGAAACACTTCCGCATCAACTCCAAAACAGGTCTGAGAAAGCCACATGTGCCATTTTTATCCTTTAATTGTCAAAGGTTTGGAGATATCTAGCTTCTCAGAATTTTTATCGGTCAAAAACTACAGAAACATCTATAAAAGACTCTCTCTGGGTAGGCAGGATGTTCCTCCCTCTCCCCATCATTCAGCATCTTGCTAGTGGGTGTCTGATAGCTAACATAACACTATTAGCAGTTAGCGTTCCCCTCTAAGCACGTTAAACTGTCTGATGTGTTAATGGCAGGTTAATAAGATGTGGTGGAGCTTCACATGTCTAGTGGGAAGAATGTGCTGGTCTTCATCCCCCAGCTTGGAGCATACAATTGCATAGGGGTTGGCTTTCTAGCTAGTGGGTCAGAATTAGCAAGAACTTGTGAAATAAAAGAAAAGAAAAGACACAGTAAAAGAAGCAATTACATGTTTGTAACAGTTGGTAAAGTGAGAAACTTTTTCAGGTAGTGGCGTAATTAGTGTAATTTCAAATGCAGCAGTATAATGTGATCACTTTCTGAGCCCAACTCACTAGTCATGTTCACTCTTCTTTTTCTGTCTCATTCCTTTTTCCTGTTCCCCTTTCTGTCTCTCCCTCCCTTTCTCTCTCATTTTTAGGAGAGCTCATTAACTGGGTGGCTCTGGACCGTGAGGAACATTCCCACCATACTCTAAGAGTTTTAGTGACTGACTACGGACATCCCCGTCTCAACGCCACAACCACTGTACATGTCCTGGTCTCGGACATCAACGATAACCCACCTGAGTTCACTCACCTGCCCGCCAACAAGGAGCTCAACGTGCAGGTTCTTACTGTTTACTTCACTCACTTTCTCTAAGAATAGAACATACTTTTTTTTTAAAGATATATATCTAACACGATCACACTACTGTTCTTAGTGTGGCTGCTGTAGCAGTTGCACTATTGTTCTTCTGAAGTTTTATTATTATTTTTTTCCACCCGATTTTTGGAACTGCTTCTCCTCTTAGAGCGTTTGAAATATGAGCATGGTTCTAACATCAAAACATCTGGTGGATTGCGCTTGTACTATTTTAATCAATCGAATGATCAGGGGCCGAGTATTGATCCTTTCAAAACTTGATTTTTGTGGTTGAGAGACCTGTCAACTATAAAAAGGGTGAGGCCCCTTCAGAATCTGTGTGGTGAGACACTTCGACGGCACAGGTATGGATGCAGGAAATAGATGAAAAGCTTAAAACCCCAAAAAGCGGAGCAAAACACACGGTACACTCATAAACTTCAAGACACTGCACCTCAGGTCAGTCATATAAAAAAAGACATGTGTGACTGTTTGTTGTGGTTTAATGAAAAATAATCAGTGACAACCCATGAATGGTGCTATGTGTTCGGCATGGTCTTTATTTAGTCAACTAGAAGAAATAATTATGACACCCTACTGTCATTATTCATGTGTTCTATGTGGCAGGTGTGGTCGGGATTGTCGGTGGGTTCAGTGGTAACTAGCATGTTTGCTAAGGACCGTGACGCAGGAGAGAACGCCACTGTCACATTCTCTATCATTTCAGGTAAACCAATGTGTTACATTATGTCATGTGTTAAGTGTATGTGTTACATTATGTCATCATCCTTAGTGTGATAAACCATTTACATTTACACCCACCACCTCCAACCAAATGTACCCTGTTTTCAAAGATAACTGTGTGTCATACAGTGTCAGAAACCACAAATGCAAGAATATTACAGACACTGAAGAAGAAGTTTAACCAAGACACCAGACATGTCATGGTTAATCTTCTACTTTTGGAGTGAAAGGGACTGTCTCTGAGGCCTTACTGTGCTGTGTGGAGTTAAAACCATTATCTACTCCCCAATACACAAACACCTCCGACAATATTACCATGTCTACTGTGGGACCTGTGTTGCATAATAAAATGTAAAAGTTCTTTTTATTTCCCCCATAGGTTTTGAAAAGGGTCATTTTGAAATAGACAGTCAAAGTGGAGATATCAGAGTTGCAGCAGGGTTCCTCTCAAACCCCCAAACCAACTACACCCTTCTTGTAGTTGCGAAGGATAATGGCCCTGTGTCCCTGGAGCAGAGGGCACTGGTACACATCCAGGTAAAGCTTGCACACCAGTGTGCTTCTGAGACCAGGCTGATGCCTAACAAAAGTTTTTGTCGGTTATGGGGCTCTCTTATTAACAACCATCATAATAGTTTTTATATTTTTACCTGTATGTTTTTATATGTCTGATGTAATGATTAAATAAATAAAAATAATATAAATGTATACATAATATTTTATTTGATTTCATACTGTTTGCATTTAATATTGTTTGCATTTTTAAACATTAAACTATAAATAAAAAACAAAGTACAGAGTAAATCTAAGACTAATTAAAATATTTCCAATTATATATTTACATAATTTCTTTATTCAATATCAATTTCTATATTATTATTTCAACTTAAACTTTTTAATGTCCATTTAAATGTGGACATTTTCATGACCACAACCATTGTTGTGTTGTATTTCAGGTGCATGCTTCACAAAAACAAAATGATTTTCTGGGACTCAGGCATTTCACAGTGAGGGAGAGCACTAAGCTGGGAACTGTGATCGGTTCACTCCGGTTTTCTGGAGCATCCAGTCAACAGTTGCGTTACTCTGTTGCTGAGGGTGATGGGAGTCTGCACTTTGGCATTGATTCAGCCAATGGCGACCTCTATGTAGCGCAGCCCCTGGATTATGAAGCTACACAGCGCTACTTCTTGATCATTCGAGCAGAAGCCCTGTCCACTGTGAATGCCAGCATGCTGGTGGCTGTTAGTGTTGATGATGTCAATGATCATGCTCCTTGGTTCCCTGGAGACGACAGTGTTGTGGTGTTTAGTGTTCAGGAGGACGCTGCTGAGGGAACAGCAGTGTATGCCTTTAATGCGCGTGACGGGGATGGTAGTCTTCATCACAGTGCTATTCGCTACGCAATGACTTTTGACCCTGACTATTCGATTGAGAAGCCACCGTTCCACATTGATGCTCACACCGGAGTTGTCACAACATCTGCACAGCTGGATCGCGAACGTGTCCAAAGTTATGTATTCACCATCACTGCCAGCAACCAAGTCAAGAAGCCCAGCGACCAAAAACAGGCCTCGGTAACAGCACAAGTTTTCATAACGGACGTCAACGACAACAGCCCTGCCTTTGTTTCCATGAAAACAGTTCAGGTGACAGAGGATGCGGAGGTGGGAAGCCTCCTTTTCCACTTGCTTGCCATTGACAAGGACGAGGGGGAAAACGGTCACGTGACCTACAGTCTGATTGGTGGAAATGAAAGTGGACACTTCCGATTGGAGAGAACAGGTAGAGTGGATAAAAAAAAAGGTGGTTAATGGGTGTCAGTTATAAAAGTTTTGGTGAAATGTTGATTGGGTTTACTTACAAACAAAAGCGCTCTATAATGTTCAATAATGTTCATATGATCAGCCGGGTCATTCTGACAGACTGTAATACATTACAGGAAGTGAAGGGGGTGAGGTAGCTCCTATTGTTTTATTTTATAGTGCTATGTCTGTATTGCTCTAAAATGTTCATATGATCATATGATCCACACGGTCATTCTGTACACTACAGGACAGAAATGCGAATGATGGCGGCAGAGAGTGTTAGGACCTAAAGAACGCAGAATAGGTTGACTAAGTGATCATCAGTGTATCTTAATATTAGAAAAGCTGAATTACATGATGAAAATCATGTTTATTGCTTTCTACAATCTCTAAGACCTCACAGTCTGCAGCCAGTGTTTGCAATACTTAGTTTTGTCATCAAGCACCAGAAGTTTCTCAGGCATTTGGTGAAATATCTATAGTGATACCCTTGTAATCTCTCCTTTTTTGGTTTATTTCTATCTAGGTCACTTGTATCTGAACTCCTCTCTGAACTATGAATTCCAGCGTGCCTTTAGCCTCACAGTGCAGGCCTCAGACGGTGGGATGCCATCTCTGTCCAGCACTCAGACTCTGACAGTGGTGGTGCTGGATGTGAATGATGAGGCTCCAGTTTTTGAACGCCGTGTTTACACCGCCAGGGTCACGGAGAACAGAGAGCCAGGACAGCGCGTGGTCCGATTGAGTGCAGTTGACCTGGACTCAGGTGAACACACTTGTACCTGCTTTCAATGACAACAGCCTGGTGGAAGCTTTCACCCTTACCCAAAACTTGTCAGTCAGTAATGACATCTTTGGTGTCAGAAAGTGGCTTCTTTAGTTTTGCACATACAAGAAACAAATATCCAGGTCAATTAGCATGGTGCAAAATGTATGATATTCTTTTATTCTGAGAAACAGACAAAAATAAAGGCTTCAATGGAGCCCCTACTGCTTTAACTATATAATATACACATACAGACATGCAGTGCATATGCAAGCCATGTCAACCAGAGTTGTTCATTGTTGTCTATTCAAGTAAAAACGTTGTCCTCCCCCAGAAGAGAATGCGATTGTGAGCTACAGCCTCTTGCCTGGTCCTGGCTATGAGCTCTTCACCATAGACTCCCACACAGGCCTGGTCAGCACCTCCGCCCAGTTGGACAGAGAGATCCACCAAAGCTTTGTCCTCAGAGGTAATCTACACATGGGCGTAAGAGCTTTCCCTTCACCGCTTAACCTTTACAAATTTCCAGGTCACAATACTAGCAATGTTCACAAAATATAAGGGCAGCTTTCATATTCAAATGGCATATTCAATACTTTCTATTTGATTAGTAGTACTTGGGGGCAAAGTTATAAGTTAGTGCCTGTTTTTGGTAACCCTTGACTTAAATCCTACTCCCTAAGGTTGACATACACATGCTATGTTATGATGTTGTAATATACTTTCATGTTTTATTATGACAGATTATGTCCATTAACATAACAGTAGCATGTCACCATTACTGGTAATTGTCATGACAGCTTCAGCAATGTTTGATTTAATTGTGGTTTATGCTAATCAGCTTTTATGTAATTAATAATTATAGAAATGAATGGCAATGGTAACATGACACTATTTTATTAACAGTGACAGGTTGTTTACTGACCAAAAATCAGTAACTTAAGTCCAACAAACACAGGATTGGCATGTACAGTACCAGTCAAAGGTTTGGACACACCTTCTCATTCAACGATTTCCTTTGTTTTTATTATTGGCTACATTGTAGATTAA